>RJWJ010001627.1:12042-34529 GCA_004363605.1 Indri indri | reverse complement strand
CTTGGGCCATTGTTTCATGGTCCTGAGAAACCTCAGGAAAAAAACCACCATATTTTGATGATTGGCTATGTGTCTGTGAAAAAAACAGAATCACTGGAGTTAACCAAATATGTTCAACTCAACCATTATGGCCTAATTTTTCAGGAAGGTGGCCTGCACAGGCCTGATCATTGTGTTTATTTGCTATGTCACATCCCCTACTTCTAAGGAACTGTTTTTTTTTTCCCTGTAACAAGGATTTAAGAAGGGCTGAGGAACTTTCATTCTATGATAGGTCATCTTATGTAGTTTATCTGGGCTTTTCACAGCTTGTGTAACTATTCTATTTACATAATCATCCAACCGTTTTCAAGATTTCTAAACCTTCTTCATGTTCTTATTAGTGAAATCAGAGACCCTTTTTCTAGGAAGAACAATGGAATGATCCTCAATATTATTGCAAAAGTTCTGTTTTTTAACATTGTGGGTTCTAAATACCATAATCTCTTAAATTTCGGCACCTCATGGTAGCACAGCACCTCAGCCCAGCCCTGGCACTGACCAACGATGCCCAGCAGCCTAGAGTGTCCCTTGGCTCCTTAGCTGGGCCCCACTCAGGGTGCGGCCCAGCACATAGCCCCAGGATTCTTAATTGTAATCATTGTGTGGGCCACAGTTTTTTCATATTGTAGTATCTGAAAACCATAGCAAGCCAATAGGGAAATAAGTTTCTAGCATAAAACTTTAATTGTAATCATCTTCAAGAATGTTATTAACGAAGTGGAATCAAACAGAATTATCCAAAAAAAAGAGAGAAAATATATGTATATAACTTGGAAATTTAGATAGCTGTATTAAATAATGTCATCTGTTTCTTTGTGGGAATTTTAAAAACTTTAAAAATTTGTGTATTTCCAGATCCCATCCCTAAAAAGAAAAAAAAATTTTTTTTTCCTAATGCAGAGCTAGAATATGAAGCAATAAAACAGGAGAACACTCGACTGCAGAATATTATTGATAACCAGAAGTACTCAGTTGCAGACATTGAGAGAATAAATCATGAAAGAAATGAATTGCAACAGACTATTAATAAATTAACCAAGGACCTGGAGGCTGAACAGCAGAAGTTGTGGAATGAGGAGCTAAAATACGCAAGAGGCAAAGAGGCGGTATGTTGTTCCATTTCCAGAGTGGCAACTCACCGTAGCTGACCTTTGTAAAGGTCTCTCCCAATTAAGAGGAATTCAGTGGTTAGAATAAATCAGCTAAAGGAGTAAAATTTTTTAGCACTGACATTTTAATAAAACACTTATCCCTTTATGTCGATTTAGTTACACCCCAATTTCTCTCAGTCAAATTTAAGGTAGCCTATGTTTTAAAACAATGAACTAAGAAATAAGCAAAAAAAGTCTCTAAGGCCATGAAAATAATTTTCATATATTCCATCCCTCTTACTCTGTAGAAGAGGAAATGAGTCCTTCATTTACCTATTCACTACTCATTTATGTAACATTTGATGTGTGTCACTTACCATGCTGGGCATAGCAGAAATAAAGATAAAAAGACATAAACTTTCCCCTTAAGAAACTTCCAACCTAGTTTATATTTTCTGCCATGAGATCAGACCTCTAATAGATGGATGTTTGCACAGGGTACTGAGGAAACATAGTATACCTATCCCAGGTTTAGTGTACATGTTGTGGGGAGATGGGTGAGGTGTTTTTAGAAAAGGCTTTCTTAAAGAGAAAACACCGGAACTGAGCTGGGAAGTACAAGGGTTAGCATGGCAAAGGTAAGAGGGTTAGCAAAAGAAGAAGTATATGGGAAAGTTCAGAAAGAAAACCGCCTGATGAGTAAGCTTTTCTTATGGCTGGAACTTCACAGGAAGGGGGACGTAATGAGAGATGAGACTCGAGAAGTAAGCTTAGAGAGGTGATGACTTCACAGAGGGTGACGACTCTTTTCATGTTTAAAAGTTTGGGCTTTATCCTGACAGCTCTAAGAAGACCTTAAAATCTTTAAAACAGGTGTGATCACATTTTAGAAAGATCTTATTTTTGGTAATATGAAAATCTGTGGCAGTAATCTATTGAGAAATTACAAACTGAATTTAAATAGTGAGGATTCAAAGAAGCAGATAGATTCTCACCCCTTAGGAGGTAGAGTGAATAAGACTTGATGAAAGAGAAGGGAAGCGGTTGCCCCGTCTGGCTTAGGTAAACTGGGCAGTAGCGCCACTCTTTTGGGAATACAGAAGGAAGAAATTGTCAGTCAAGAATGGAGATGGATGTGTTATATCCATGTCCAAGTAAAAATACTTAATAGGCTATTGTATATATGGGTTTGGGCCTCAGCATAAAAGAAGCAAATTATTTGACTTAATTTTAGTTTTACAGGTAGTACATTAACAATTTAGCCAACATCGTTGATAAAAAGGACTTTCTGACCATATGAAATTCTAGATAAAATTTAGCCTTATTTTTATAGGTAATCTTTTATAAATGCTCTTTACTCTTGCCTTACCATACACTGCTTACTCTTGTAAATGAACTTTTTCTTAGTGATTCAGTATAATCATGTACACGACACTAATGTATTCTAAAACAACATAATAATTTATCAGGTTGTCTAGGGATATTTTTTCTATCAAATAGTTCCACGGTGATCTTTTTTAAGAAAAGGAAAGAAAGCATGTGCTTAAAAGACATTTTTTTTTTAAATGGAGAAAAATAGAGACCAGAGAGTGTCAAACTTAAATTTTGATTTGAAGTATTTTTACCCTTGTATTTTCAATTACAATATTTATTGATAAGTGTAATTCTAAAATTTAAACCTCACTGAGAAAAATCTAGTCTCTAACTTTTGCTCCCAAAGTAATGGTTTTTTTAATATAATTATCTCCAGCACTTTCCTTAGTACAGTATTTATTACATATACTTATCACCATTGTTGAAATCAAAAAAGTTGTTCAATCAAAGCAATTTTGTTTGTCCAAGGGGCCAATACTAGTTTTCTATTCTGATCACATTATAAACTACATTATAGGTATAAAGCAAAGTACTATAGTTTCTTAATCAGTCAGCTTTTAACTGTTTTGCATTATTAAAAGTCTGTTTTCTACAAGGGCTGTCCAGAAAATATCCAGCCATTGTTACATGGCTGGATATTTTCTGGACAGCACTCATACATACATACCTATATAATTCTTAACATGGAATGGATAGGATGAGCAGTTAGCAGTATCTCCTTTCTTGAGTCTGTTTCACTCACAGAAAACATACTTTAGCCCTCTATATTCCTTCATCTTGCTGACCCTTCTAGGTTATCTCTGTCCTCATGTATCAAAAAGAAAAATAAACATTTATAAGAAATAGCCTGTGGAGATGAGCCCAAAGTCTTTGAATATAGAATTTGGTAAACTTGGGTTTTAGTCCTGGACTTGCCACTACCCACTTATGTGACCTCACTGTGTCATCAAGGTTTTCATAGCCTTAGTTTACCTATTTATAAAATGAAGTGTGATTAAGCTAGATCAGTGAATCTGAAATGAGTTAGTTCAATGGATGTTAATGAATGTTCCTCATTATCTCTCAAACTGTGGGAAAGAGAAAGTTATGACTGTCTAGCCTAGGGAACTCTGCATTTAACTAACTAAATGAGCTGTACTAAAACAAATAACAATTTTGATTTAGAGGACCAGGCCAAAACAAGAAAAGAATCTGGGAAGTAGGTAAGCAGTGGCCTGGTGATGGGCCAGGGCAGGGCTGTGGACAGTGCAGAAAAAGCCTCAGGGCACTGGGTACCTGAGAGTTAGGCACAACGGATAGTAAAGGATGGGGACAGGATGCAAAGGAGCAACATAAACATTGCATCCTTTGTCTTTTTTTCTGGGCTAATTTTTATTCCACATGCCAACTCTTGACTGGTAGTAGCCTTCTGGAGCTCTTCGTTGAGATAGACATTGAGACTGCATCTAGATTCATCAGGAAAGAGTGTGATAAGTTTTCTCTGTCCGAATTGGTCATGAGGAGAAAATAGAGAAATATGTGTCACATAGTTGCTCTCCTGCGGTTAGGCATGATAAAGTACATTGGCTTGTGAAAGCCGTTTTCATTAGATTAAAAAGAAACTACTTCCAGAACCATTTAGTGTTAACATAAGGACTAACAGACCTGCATACCTTAGTAGTCTCTAGAGAGTTGCTATATTACAATATAGTAATTAAAATGATTTCTTGATTCATTAGTAGAAGAATTTTTAATTTAATATAATTGCTTTTGAGATCTGATGCATTTTTGGATATTGCAAATCATTTAAGCAAGGTCCTATGTGTGTTCTTACCATCGCATTCCTTCACTCAAATTATTTCCTCTTATGGATGGGTAATAACAATGAGAAACTAAGTACCTATTAATATTAAAATGGAAGAAGCAGGGTAAAAGCAACTTGCCTGGACTCTGCAAATTCATTTATTCAGTCAAATATTATAATAAGTTTGCTATATGCCAAACACTGTTCTAGGTGCTGAGGGTACAGCTACTATGATGGAGCTTATGTTCAAGTAGTGGAAGTGAACATATATATGTCAGGTAGTGATGAGTGCTATGAAGAAAAATAAAGTAAGCATTGAAAAATTAGGGGCTATGGCAGAGGGAAAGCCTTTCTGATGACATAATTTGAACAGAGCCATGAAGGAAGGAAAAAAATACGTTACTAAAATATTTTATCAATACAGTTAAAATAACATTTTCAGACTTAAATGATTACAATTCACTTATTTTAGATAAATGAAATGTTTTAATTTGTACATCAATAAAACTAAGATTGTTTTCTTTCATAATTTCTTTATCTAGTACTTTAAAAAGTAAATTTCAGTTAATACCTAAATATGGACTCTTAGTCCAAACTATTTGTCAAGTAAGTGGAAGAACAGTAGTATATCACTCACCAATCAGTTATAGTCTTAATTGTTCTATAAATTAAGTGTGACTAAAAATTTTCCTTCTTTGTGTTTCGGGGAGTTTTTTGCTTGTTTTTGAGACGGGGTCTTGCTCTATCACCCAGGCCACAGTGTAGTGGTGCAGTCACAGCTCATTGCAGCCTTGAATTCCTGGGCTCAAACAATCCTCTTGCCTCAGCCTCCCCAGAAGTTAGGACTTATAGGCACGTGCCACCATGCCAGCTGATTTTTTATTTTTTGTAGATAACGAGGTATCACTATGCTACCCAGGCTGGTCTCTTACTCTTGGCCTCAAGCAGTCCTCTCACCTGGCCTCCCAAAGCGCTGGGATTATAGGTATGAGCCACTGCGCCCAGCCCTTTGTGTATGTTAAAACTGCTACTTAACTACAAAAAGTACTGAATTACTAAACTACTAAAAATAGATGAAATATATATTGTATAAAATTGCAGAAATACCAGTTGAAAACCACATGGAATGGGGCTGCTTTAATGTTTCTTTTTGTGTTCTCTTCTTGCAGATTGAAACACAATTAGCAGAGTATCACAAATTGGCTAGAAAATTAAAACTTATCCCTAAAGGTGCTGAGAATTCCAAAGGTTATGACTTTGAAATTAAGTTTAATCCTGAAGCTGGTGCCAACTGTCTTGTCAAATACAGGGCTCAAGTGTATGTAAGTAATCATGACTACTTCGAAGGTTTTTATATTATATGATTGATAATATAGCTTCAGCATGTTCATAACCCAGGGCTATACAAAGATATAAAACACTGAAACTCTCTCTTCTTTCTTCTTGGTAGTACAAATCTTCTAACAGTGGTCCCCAACCTTTTTGACATAAGGGACCGGCTTCATGGAAGATAATCCTTACATGGACGGTAGTGGGGTGGGGGAGGCAGATGATCCCTGCGTGACCCAAACGCACCACATTCATTGTGCAGTCAACTCTCTCTGTCGACAACAATCTGCACTTGCAGCCGCTCCCCAGCGCCAGCACAACCACCCCAGCTCCACCCCAGATCATCAGGCACCAATCTCTCACAAGGAGCACCCAACCTAGATCCCTTGAAGCATGCACA
Organism: Indri indri; assembly: GCA_004363605.1. Classification (NCBI taxonomy): domain Eukaryota; kingdom Metazoa; phylum Chordata; class Mammalia; order Primates; family Indriidae; genus Indri; species Indri indri. Next base: position 28,510 of record RJWJ010001627.1, on the reverse strand, counting down.
GTCCACAGTAGGGTTCAGGCTCCTGTGAGAATAAAATGCACCTGCCGATCTGACAGGAGGTGGAGCCCATGTAGTGATGCTGGGGAGCGATGGGGAGCAGCTGCAAACACAGATGAAGCCTCACTAGCCCGCCGCCTACCTCCCATCAGCTTCCCGCCCTGCAACAGGCCACAGACCACGCTGGTCCACAGCTTGGAGGTTAGGGATCACAGTTCTACTAATTCTTCAAATGATAAAGCCTTTTCTTCCTCTCTACCTACTTTAACCAGCTATCCAGTAAAAAATTTGATTACATGTAAAATAGACACCAGGACTATAAAAGACAAAAAGGACCTAACCCTTACTCTCAAGTCGCTACTGGTCCCCTCAGAGAAGAAAGACATAAATAAATGCTGTATGCGTATTTTATTAGAAGTGTTTACAAGGTATAGTAATTAGGTTGGTTCTTCCCATGTAGCAAAAAAGACTCCAGAGATGGTAACCCTGGAATGAAATCTTGGAAGAGGAGATATTTATGGGGGCAGTCTGTAGAAAGAGTTGCAGGCACAAGGACACACATAAAGGCATAAAATGTAGTAGAGCAATGAGGAACACCAGCAGTCGACAATGAGAAATTGGTGCCTAATTTTGGAATATGATAAAGGAGGTGGTTTGGGAAGAAAATTTTTAAATAGCTCTATTGGATCTTCTCAATTATTTATAGATTTTAGTATTTGGGTTGCCCCCAACAATGCCAGTTTTCAAGATACTTAGTTTTTGAATAGAAGAATGTCGATTACAGTAAACAGTTAGTCACTTAATGATTTTCTCAAGCCAGTAGCTGGCTAGGTAAATAGATTGATTGATCTGTCAATAGGTTATACATAGGCAGGCAGATGGAGCTTGCTCACCACTGTGTTGAATAGTTTGACATGGCTGGTACAAGAAAATAGTTATATGAATCAAATTGCTGTAGAAAAGATTACTCAATGCACAAAGAACCCATCTACTCAGAGGAGGAGAAATTTTACTTTGATCTCTGGAAATAGTTTTACATAATAATAGAACAATAAAATGGAAATAGATCAATGAGGTGGAAAGCCAAGTAGCATTTGGTGAGATATTCTCAGAGACTGAAGAGGCCATTGCATCTTTCCAAAAGGAATGAACCGAAATTAAAACTCAGCAATAACTTCAAAAGACCTACTTAAAACATAATGGCAACTGGGATTTTCTTTTGGAGTGATGAAATATTTTGAAACTAGAGGTGATAGTTAACCACACAACACTGTGAATGTACTAAATGCCACTGAATTACACACTGTAGTTTTATGTTAAATTTTATGTTTTATGTGTAATTGTATGGTAAATTAATTTTAACCTATTTCTTTTTAACCATTTTAAAGTGTGAATTTTATCTCCATTAAAAAAAATAATGACAAGCAATGAAGCACTATGTTAAAATAAAATCAGTAGAACAGAAGATAAACATAAGAAATACAAGCAGAGAATTATAAAATTAAACAGTTGAAAAGAATTAAGAGAAAATTCCAAGCATAGGTGCATTTTTCTAAGAAAAATAAATAAAATTAAAGAAGAAATTGATGGAGAACATAGCATAAAAATAAAACTTACACAGAAATCGTTCTCAAAAAAGTGCTAAAGTAAACTAAGGGTACTTGTAAAAATGTTTAAATAATATTGATGAATTTCCAGAATAGATGAGAAAAATCTCAGATTTGGCAAATATTTCAAACCAAAAACAGGTTATATTCTACAGCTATAGAAATGTGATTAAAAATTAGTTTTGTTTTCTTGTTGATAATATATTAGATTTAAAATGTCCTGGCTTCACTTTTTTCTTCAAATGTGGCTCCTATTAGAGTGTGTAGACGTGTGTAGACACGGGAGATATTCTGTAATTACAAGTCATATATCACCCACATTCCTATGTATTTTATAGGTACCTCTGAAGGAACTGCTGAACGAAACTGAAGAAGAAATTAATAAAGCTCTAAACAAAAAAATGGGTTTGGAGGATACTTTAGAACAAGTAAGTAATGAAGCATACAGTCATTAAAAGCAAAAATAAGATTTTTAAAACCTAATATTGAATGTGATTTGTGGTTTCTGATTGCTAAGGAATTAATTTTTTAATAAAATTATGGGAAAATGAAAGTTGGGTATATCCTTGCCAAAAATATTTGAAGTAACTTGTTAAGTACTATAAACATCCTAGGTTTTATATGTCACTTATGATGAAGTGATATGAAACTAAGTAAATTTCCCTTTTTTTTCAATAGAGAATTGCCTCTTTAACTTGAGATAATTTAATATCCCTTTTTATACTAAAAGATTTGGGGTGGCTATATTATAGGTAGACATGTATTATTTGGGGTTAGAGGCTAACTAGCTATGATAGATTAAGAGGTTTCTGTTTACCAAACTTTTCATTCTGGATCATGGAATTTAAGGAGAATTCAAACTTAAATGCCTATAGAAGTCATATTTCTAAAAATAAATTTCATATAGTTCCTACTTCTGAGATCCTTAAAACATAATATCACCTATTATCGTATTGAGTAACCTTTAAAGTAAACATTGTTAGTTGATTAAAAAAATTAAGCTACTTCTCAAATGCACACACAGAGGATATTGTTTATAGGACACCAGACAATTAAAGGAAACCCCTTGTTAATTCAGCTCTTCAAGAACTAGTGTGATCTAGCTAACATATTTCAAGATATAAAATGAAATCCTGTCTTTTCTCAAAATAGAAGCTTGTTTATTTTTTCTCATCTAGAAACAAAACCTATGTCCTTTCACAAGTAATTGTGCTAGTAACCCACAGAAAAAAAATTTTTAATGTCTTTCATTATCTATCAACACTTTTGTATTAGGAAGAATTTTCCATTCCTCAGAAAAATAGAAAAATTTCTAACATTAGATAAGAGTAAGTAGGTTCATCATACTGCTGTTATAGTAATTTGGGGCTTCTGAAATATCTGTGGAAAGAAGATGAGGAACTAAGACGGCTCCCTGGGTAGACAATTTTTTAAGGTGAAGTCTTCCTTTAGCCTGCTTCAATTCGATTTCTCTTTTTTTGTTGGAAGGGGCACTAAACCTGGAGACTCTCAAAAAGGTGTGAATTCCAAACAATAGGGACCTCGTTGCTGAAACATCTTTCAGACTGACTTCAACTTTTTAAAGGCTATTAGCAGGAAAACTTGGGGAAAAATTATTAAATGCCTACTATAGACTAGGCCCCATGTTAGCATTCTAAAGATAAATACATCCTGCAGGGACTCCTATTTAGAGAAAAGGGCTGACATATATGCAGTTGTGCTAATCAGATTTTCATTTTTGCAAGATATAGGAAAACGTGGCTTAGAAGGAATGCAACTGAAAATGTTAGGAAACTAAACTAACTTATAGTAGAAATAGAGGGTAGGGAACAGGTTTAGGAAATGTTAAGAAGGTAGAAACCAAAGATTGTATGGCTCAATGTACAAGTTTGGAGAGAAAGAAGTGTCGACAATGACTTCCAGATTTCTGGTGTGGACAACTGAGTACCGTTAACCTAGAGAAGGAAAAAATGAGAGCAGGGAGTGACTGAGAGTGCTGGAGATGTTGAGTTTGCTGTCTGTGGGACATCCAAGAGGACGTTGAAGCTATAGAATCAGTGTAGGAACAAGGTAAGGACAGAAAATACAAATTTAAGGGTCTTTAGCACATATGTGTTAGTTTAATCCTTGGATATGGATGATGTTTCTTATAGGGAGAATATGGAGAGGAAAGTGGTAGATGATTGAATCCTAAGAAATAACAATATTTAAGGATTGGCAAAGGAAGGGGATTCTGGGAAAAATACTTAGAAAAAATGGACAAAATAGTGGAGAACAATCAGAAGTTGTTATGCTATAGAAACCAACGTAAGAAAGACTTTTCAAGAAGGGAATGATCAGTAATGTCGGATGCTACAGAGACTGAAGACTAAAGCTATTTTTTTCTATTTGACAAGGAGTTTAACCAAGTTAAGATGACACAGGATAAAATAGCAATTGGAAATAATAAAGGTTATACCAACATTAATAAATTTAGAGTCACAAAATTAAACAATCCGAGAAGTGTTAAAAATAATTGCTAAAACCATTGAAGAAAAAGCAGGAAAATATAAAATGAGAAATGGATACTCTATGGTGGGAATTTGTTTGAATTATGAAGTAATATGATGTAAACAAAAATCAATCTTTAAAAAAATTTAATGAAATAGATCATAATCTGAACAATGCAAATCCCAAAATTGACTCAAAAAGTCAAAATAAGTAACCAGAAACAAAGTAAATAAAGAATTTGCTCTCCAAAAAGACTCTAATAATAAATGATTTCACAGGTTGTTTTCAGATATTAAATGTCAGAAGATTTCCATGACATGTAAGTTGTCATAGAGTGTAAAGAGACCTAATTCATTTATTTATAGGGCTAGTAGAATCCTATTACCACAACATGACAAAGACATCACAAAAGAATAAATCAGTCACACTTATGAATATAAATGTAAAGCTAAAAATTTGTAACCGAAATTTATTCAGCAAATATTTTTTGAGTGCTTGTGAGCCTAGTACTGTAATAGGCAGCATCTGCCTTTGTGAACTCCATTTCGAATGAGAAGACAGGCATGAAAACTATTTCTTCTATCATAACACTTTTGTAGTATGAATACAGCATGCTGCGAAGTCTCATAATAAACCTAACTAAGTGCAGGATCTTTTCTGAGCGAAGCGGTAGCTGAGCTGAGTTGTGAATAACAAGTAGTAGTTGGCCAGTGGATACATAGAAGGATGCTCATGAGCACACATGCATCTCACACACACACACACACACACACACACACACACACACACACACACACCCTACCCCTTAAGGCCCAGAGTCCAAAGAGCACAACATGTTAATGAATTACTGAGAGTATGGGATAAGGGAAAAGCCTAAAGAAACAAGAACCTAATTATTAAGGGGTATTTACTGGTTGAATTTTTATTCTTTAGGCAGTTAGGACCATTGAAGATTTTCAAGTAAGGGAATAACAATAATCATCTATGTGTTTTAGTAAAGTCACATTGTTGGCTCTTGAAGAACAGATTAGAGATGCATGAGACTAGAGACACACAATTAAGAGACCTAACAGTATCCTGTACAGTAAATAAATGGTGTGTGTGTGTGTGTGTGTGTGTGTGTGTGTGTGTGTGTGTGAGGACCCAAACCTAGGCGATTGCAGTAGAGTTGGAGAAAAGAGATTCAAAGATGGAAACAACAATTTAGTTGTCCATTTGGATGAGAAAGTTAAGAAAGAAATCAGGAATGTCCAAGTGTCTTGTCTTTGGCAGATGGCGATGTGGTTGTGTTCTTTACTTTGATAAAGAGTACAACAGAGGGGTATAGAAGAGAGAATATGCTGAGTTTCAGGTCTCTGGGGCATCAAAGTAAAGAATGTCTAACAGGCAGTTGGAGTCCGGAGATACATAGATACACATATTTCTTAGCATGCAGGTAGTTAAAGCCAGGAGAACTCCCAGAAGGGAAAGTGAGAAAGCACCTTCCCAAGTGAGCAAGTGAGAATACCGCCAAGATCGGAATCCTGGGAGAACATCCACTTTCAAAGTATAAGCAGAGAAAGAAACCTACAAGGAAGATTAAGAAGGACCTCCCAAGGCTTAAAGAAGAAACCAGGAGATTCTGTGGTGGGAGAAATCAAGGAAGGGGCTTTAAGAAGGGAGTGATTAGCAACCATAAATGTTACTCAGATGTTAAATAAGATTAAATTTGAAAGGTGTCCATTGGTTTTAACAATTAAGATGTTACTGGTAACATTTGTAAAGTGGTTTCGTGAAGCAGAGAAGCCAGAAACCACATTACTATGCATTGAAGTTTGAATGGTAGAAAGGAAAATATGATAGTATGAATAGACTACTCTTCGAGGCCTGCTATAAATTAGACTACTACAAATATTTGAGTCTGAGAAAAGGAGATAGAACAGTAGTTAGGGCTGTGTAAGAAAGAGTTTTGGTTTTTGTGGTTTTGGTTTGGTTTTGGCAGGGGAGGAGGTTATTTGGTTTTAAAGATGAGAGAGGGAGTACAAGGTAAAGGGTAAGTTTTAAAATTAGGCATAAAAGGTGTTGGTGGATTAGAATGCAGTCCATGAAGAAATATGAAGGTCGAGGATCCATTGAAGAGCTAGAGGGGTTACTTCTCATCATGAGGAGAGTGAGTGCCCAGCAAACTGAAACTGACTGTAAGGAAGAAGGAAAAGCCTCTTACAAATATGTTGGTTGGCTGGGCATGGTGGCTCATGCCTGTAATCCTAGCATTCTGGGAGGCTGAGGCTGGAGGATCACTTGAGCTTAGGAGTTCAAGACCAGCCTGAGCAAGCACAAGACCTCCGTCTCTACTAAAAATAGAAAACTTAGCTGGGCACAGTGGTGTGTGCCTGTAGTGCCAGCTACTCAGGAGGCTGAGGCAGGAGGATCGCTTCAGCCCAGGAGTTTGAGGTTGCAGTGAGCTATGGTGACACCACTGCGCTCTAGCCAAGGTGACAGAATAGGACTCTGTTTCAAACATATATGTATATATATGTTGGTTGGTTGGAGATAGGAAGTGATGGAATTCCAACCCGGTGGCTTCTGTCCATGATAGAAATAAAAATCATGTAACTAAAGTAGAGTTGTCCCTTGGTATCCATGGGGGATTGGTTCTAGGACCTCCTACAATTACCAAGATCCTAGGATGTTCAAGTCCCTTATATAAAATGATTTAACCCACTTATCTATCACTTAAGCACAGAGATATATTCTGAGAAATGTGTCATTAGGCAATTTTTGTTGTTGTGTGAACATGATAGAGTATACCTAGATGGCATAACCTACCAGACACCTAGACTATATGGTATAGCCTGTTGCTCCTAGGCTACAAATTTGTACAGTATGTTCCTGTACAGAATACTGTAAGCAACTGTAACACAGTGGTGTTTGTATAGCTAACCCTATCTAAACATAGAAAAAGTGCAATAAAAATATGGTATAAAAGGTAAAAAATGGTACACTTACATAGGGTACTTAACATGCATGGAGTTTGCAGGACTGGAAGTTGCTCTGGGTAAGTCAGTGAGTGAATGGTGAGTGAATGTGAAGGCCTCAGACATTACTGTGCACTTACTTATTTACAAGTGTATTGTAAAAATTTTATAAAATTAATTTTAACATTTTCTTTTTTCAGTAATTAACCTTAGCTTACTGTAACTTTTACTTTTTTAACTTTTTTTGTTAAAAACTAAGACACAAACACACGCATTAGCCTAGGCCTACATAGGGTCAGGATTATGAAGACTTCACTAGGCAACAGGGATTTTTAAACTCCATTATAAATTTATAGGACCACCATTAAAATATGTGGTCATAGTTGACCAAAATGTCATTATATAGCACATGACTGTATTTGCATATAATCTCTGCACATCCTACCATATACTTTAAATCATCCCTAGATTACTTATACTACCTAATACTATATAAATATTGTGTAAATATTAATGGGTTTTATACTGCATTGTTTTGGGAATAATGACAAGAAAAATATGTGTACATGTCTAGTACAGACAATTTTTTTTTTCTGAATATTTTCAGTGCACAGTTGATTGAATTCACTGACGTGGACCCCACAGATATAGTGGGCCAACTGTAATTAGTGCTATCTTCTTGGGTTATAGCAACTAACTGTAACTATTGAATGAATGAATGAAAACAATACTGATGGAATTATGCCAAATATTTATAGTGATTCTTTTGGGGTTGCAGAATTATTGATGATTGTTATTTTCTTTATTTTTTCCCTTATTTACCACAATGGAATGTGTATTTTTGGAATCAGAAAAAAATGTTTAAGTAATTGATGCAGCTTTAGTAATGCTGACATGGAATGTGGAAGCTGCTCAGAGATGAGTAAACATGGTTTTGACCAGCCTTGAGGAGCTAGTGGAAATTCTGGTTACTGGGGTGTCTGCTGGTCTTATGGCAGGTGAATTTAATGAAACAACTTATTTAACTTGCTAGTTACTTCAGAAATAACATATATTTAGGGGAAAGTCCTTTGAGTTAAAACATCTGGTTTTGAATTCTGGGCATATGCTAGTTGTGTAATCCTGAGCTAATAATCTTTCCAGTCCATATTCTCACCTGTAAAATAGGAAAAGAACTTCCTTTAGAAAGAATATATGATGATTAAATGAGAAGTATATGCAAGTTTCTTTAATAATTGTAGTAATTTCACTATCTTATCTTTTACCAAATAAATTTTTCCCAAAAAAACTATTTTTTTAATTTCTTATATGTGCAGAATCATCCTTTTAAAGAAAGGTGTTCGCTGTTTGTACTTTTTATTATTTTCTGTTTCCTGCAGGAAACATTTTCCTTTTGGTCTAGCTAAAGAACATTCAGTATTAATTGCTGGTATGAACTGGAATCAGCACTTGCCAACAGGAAATGAGCTTTAGAAATACATTTTTTTCTTTAGTTTTGGTTTCAACTGATCTTAAAGCTCAAGCTTTAATAAGATTAAGTGTGGTTGTTTTATTATTACTTGGAAGAATGTGACTATAACTACACAGCAAACATTATCCAATGAAATTAATATAAACAATTATCTAACATTCCAGAAAGTGAACACACAAATGGAAAACTAAATAACTAGCTACAGTTTATGTAGTCTAAATAAAGGTAGACTTCAAAACTGTAGAGCAAAAACCATTTATATTTATGAATAAATTAATATAGTAATACCAATATATGTAATATTTATATAACATATGAGAGCTTATAACACATTCCCACAGCTACTAGTAGAAAAACAGATATTAACACCCTTCTTCTAAGATTTCTTTGAAATTCATTTCTCTTTTAGGAACAATAAAATTTTTGGACAAATGATCTGTGAGAGTCCAAAAGGACTAGAAGAAATAACATTGTTTAGTTGGCTGATTGTTAATGTAAAAACACTATAACTTGTTAAAATGTCTTTGATGTATAGTTATGATTTCTCAACCAAAATTTTATTCCCCAAGTTGAATGCAATGATAACAGAAAGCAAGAGAAGCGTGAGAACTCTGAAAGAAGAAGTTCAAAAGCTGGATGATCTTTACCAACAAAAAGTTAAGGTAAGAACTTTGCTGTGGTTTGTATCAGTTAGCCAAAGCTATGTCATGATCAATTGACTAGGCACATATTCTGACACTGAAACTGGAATCTTTAAGCTATCTATATCTTATAACTTGTGTTTTAGTTTAGTTCCTGTTCCAAAGTTTATTGTAAGGAGTTATTTTATATTGTTCTTTAAAGGACATTTTTCTGCATTAGGGGCTACTTCACCAAAGAATACTTACTGTTCCATTATCTGATATTTTATACTTGCATATGTGATTTAGTGCCCTAGCAAGACCAAAACAGAAGTCTCTCCTACCTTTTCAGAGAGATTTAGTATTATGTACTCCTAAAGCTAGGACCCCAGTAAAGTCTTTTGTGTATATAATCGCTCCTCAAGAATCACTGCAAACTGACTATCCTGGCCAAATTCCAAAGACCATTTATATGACATCTAGAAGGTGGGTAAAATAATAAGATTGATTCTCCACTCTACCACTTGACCAGCATTTTATTTAGAGAAGTATTCAGATGATTCTATTCATTGCCACTTATACAATTTATGTGAATATTTTAACTATACCATTATTTCTTACTTTCAACAACAAAGTATTGGGAATTGAAAACTTTTCCTCTTAGCCTATATTATATTTAGGACCTATATATTTTTTTAAGCAGTGTGAAATTTTTAGAAAATATACCACGTAATATGATCTGCATGTGAAATGTGAGACACTTGGTAATCATTTTTATTTTTTCATATGTCCTACATGATAATACTTGAGTTTATTCTCTGAAGCACTTAAACAAAAAACTTTATGATACTTCATTTTCACAAACCTAAGAATTGTACTATGGCTAATTTGCCTATGCATAGTGAATATATCCGTGAAATAATGAGCTACATAAGGCCTCCCTGATGCTCATGGAAAAATTTTTTTTTTTTGAGACAGAGTCTCACTCTCTTGCCTGGTGCGAGTGCCATGGCGTCAGCCTAGCTCACAGCAACCTCAAACTCCTGGGCTCAAGCAATCCTACTGTCTCAGCCTCCCGAGTAGCTGGGACTACAGGCATGCACCACCATGCCCAGCCGATTTTTTTCTATATATATATTTTTAGCTGTCCAATTAATTTTTTTTCTTTCTATTTTTGGTAGAGATGGGGTCTCGCTCTTGCTCAGGCTGGTCTCGAACTCCTGAGCTCAGAACGATCCGCCCACCTCGGCCTCCCAGAGTGCTAGGATTACAGGCGTGAGCCACCGCGCCCGGCCTTTCATGGAAAAATTTTTAATCAAAATATAAAATTTCCTGTAGTTCAGACTTGAAAATACTACTGAATGAATCCTGTACAGGCTTCTTGAAAAGGTCACACTGGTGAATACTTGAAACGCACCAAAAAGGTAAAGAACCTCACTGTCTAGTCTCTAACCAGTTGACCTTGGCATCCTGAAAACTGAACCAGACAATTATATTTAGTTTTTGGATCTTCGAGAATAAAATGACTTTTTAATATTTTTAAAGAAATAAGTATTTACTTTTTTTTTTTTTTGCAGACTTAATAAATGCTCATTACAAACAATAGAGACTCAAAAGAGAAACATATAAAATGGAAAATGAAAAATGTCTCACAATCTACCATAATCCCTTCACTGGGAACAATGGTTAAAGTTTAAAATGTGTCTTCCAGAGAGACAAACATATTTTTTTAATAGTACCAAATTATACATAGTTTTTCATAATCTGCCTTCCTCAATAATGTGTCATGGATGTCTTTCCATGCAAATATATACAAAGGTATCCTTTAATCGTGTTTCTATTTTATATATATATAATTTAGCCAACCTCTTATTAACTTTTTCCCTAAATTTTCAACTGACAAATAATGTTTCTGTAAATATCCTTATATGTATTTTTTTTCATTTTTCCATTCTTTCTCTTTGATAAATTTCTGAAGCAGAACCATTGAATTAAAGGTCGTGTATATTTTAGGTTTTAGTAAATATTTTCAAATTTTAAAAAAAGATCACATTTGAGTTTATAGTATAGAATTCCTAAAGAAGCATTTTAAAGTCTCTTACATGTAAAGCAGAAAGCATCCTGAGAATACAAATGATGCAACCTGATTTTATTAAAATGCTTTACATAAATTTTTTAAATCCACCTAGAGTATATAGAATGTGAATATCAAAAGACCAACCATGACTTTACCCTGATAGGAAGCTGAAGAAGAGGATGAAAAAGGTGCCAATGAGCTTGAGTCCTTGGAGAAGCACAAGCACCTGCTGCAGAGTACTGTGAACGAGGGTCTCAGTGAAGCTATGAATGAATTAGATGCTGTTCAGCGGGAGTAAGTCCATCTCGCCAAGATTTATATATTTTCAGATTACTTATTTAACATTTCTATAAAACTAGATCTATTTTTATTTGCTTTAATTTATTTTATGGAGCTATTTGGGGTGGAAGGAGTGGTAAATAGAACTTAACTACAACTGTTTATAACATGAGATACTTTCCCTATCAACAGATACATTCTGCTACTATTATATTATTGCCCACCAAGAAATCATTCATTTTTAGATCTAATTTAGAAAGGGATTCTTTCTCTGAAAACAGCATAAACACTTAAATCAATTCAAATAACTTTGGCTGTTTCTTAGTGAATTTTGATAAAATTCCTCTAAGCTTTAATAAACCCCACTAAGCTCTTATGTTTTTAAGTTATATTTCCTGGAAATTATGTATGTTATATGGTAAAATGTAATTATACTAAAAATTATGGTCAGCCTACTATAACACAACATATTCCTTCCTAATAATTTTGTTGCAAAATCATGCAACAAAAATCACAGAGCCTATGGGAAAATTGATACTGGGACATAACACTCAAAAACTATTAATAGCCAGGCTTGGTGGCATGTGCCTGTCACCCAGCTACTTGGGAGGCTGAGGCTGGAGGATCACTTGAATCCCAGTGTTCAAGGCCAGCCTGGGCAACATAGTGAGACCTCATCACTAAAAAAATCAAATTAAAATAAAATAAAGCTCCATCACTGACACACATAAATAAAAGATGGGAACCTAATAAAAATGTTAGCACAATGATACTCATGTTTAATAGTTAAGAAATACTTAAATGCTACAATGAATATTGGACCCTGGACCTTAAAAAGACCTATTTTGCTTTGGGAAACGAGCGTCAGAAGGTTGCAGCTTGTGAGTGACTGTGAAGAGGGGGAAAGAGGGTTACCTGAAGTGGGATGGAAAATTGGAACCTCAGTAGTAGATGCGTGTGGCTCATCACATATGCAGTGAACTGAGTAGCTGGTGGATGTTTGAGGTGTGCGCTTGTGTGTGTTGTGTGTATTTCTTTGCATCTGGATCCAGCCGGGTGCAGTTTTCTGCATTCACCAAGTATTTCTCAAGGAGGAAGTTGGCATAGCAAACATGCAACTTGCACTATGCTCAGATTCTACCTGATAAATCAATCCAGTTGGAACAAATACATGTTTCCACACAAACATAACAGAACTGCCTGTATAGTCTGTTATATTTCTCAGAAGTCCTTTATAATGAAATTATACATTGTCAGGTTTTCCTTCTCAGTTTGTTTCCCTTATAATTTTTAAAACTTACCTAGGAATAATTTTAGCCACACTATGTAATAACTGTAACTACAAATAGTGGCATCCTTTCTTTAAATATTCTGCCTTTGTATATATAATTCTCTTGTGCAACCTATATAGAATCAATGTACTGAATAGTTAATCCATAGGCTTTATATACACTTATATAAAATATACATTGTTTTAAATCTTAAGTCACCCTAAAATAACCGAAAAATTCTTACTTTGACGTTATAAGTACAAGCCTTGAGAAAGTCATACCTCTTAACTTATTTATTTGTAGTCTAGGGACAAAAAACTCAGTTGAGGTTTATCTGGCCTGCAGTTTTATTTGTTTTTAATTTGAATTTCAATGCCTAAAGATAAGACTTCTAGAATGTATAGTCCCTTTGGAGACTCAGTTAAGACCATTTGTTCTAAAGCTTCATATGTTAAAGCATGAGGTTTTGATGCTGTTTTGTTTTGTTTTGTTTTGTTTTGTTGTGACAGAGTCTCACTCTGTTGCCCTGGCTAGAGTGAGTGCCGTGGCGTCAGCCTAGCTCACAGCAACCTCAAACTCCTGGGCTCAAGCGATCCTACTGCCTCAGCCTCCCAAGTAGCTGAGACTACAGGCATGCGCCACCATGCCTGGCTAATATTTTCTGTATATTTTTAGTTGTCCAGATAATTTCTTTCTATTTTTTTTAGTAGAGATGGGGTCTCACTCTTGCTCAGTCTGGTCTCGAACTCCTGAGCTCAAACAATCTACCCGCCTCGGCCTCCCAGAGTGCTAGGATTACATATGTGAGCCACCGCATCCAGCCTTTGGTGCTATTTTGTCTTGTTGCTTGCAAAGGGTCTTTGAAAATGGTTTTATTTCTGCTTTAATGATTGAGAGATGGACCTCTGTGAATTATACATAGAGCAAGCAGCATGTAGACTTATATGTCACAGCTTGTTTTTACTGAATATAGAAATGGAAAGTGAACTAACTAGAACTGATATATTGGGTTTTTTTCTGGACAACTTAAACGAGTTTTTATTCTACAGATACCAACTAGTTGTCCAGACCACAACTGAAGAAAGACGAAAAGTGGGAAATAATTTGCAGCATCTTGTAGAGATGGCTGCTACACATGTAGTATCTGTAGAGGTAAGTATATTATGGTCTTCCCTGCATTCTAAGAAAGATTTTTAAAACTGTGATATATTTCCTCTTTATTTCTATAGAAAATAAAGGATGAATTTTCTTTCTATGGAAAATATGCTCTATTAAAAATTTATCAGAAGAATCTTGTCTAGTGTTGTGGCAAGGGGATGCAGGGGAACACTTGTAAATTTTATAAAGTAATCTGCTTTGTTCACATAAGCAACATACAATGATACTTAATACATCAACAGTGTATAATGATGTGCCAGCCATGTTCTACACACAGAAAACACATCAGTACATTTAGGATTTCATTAAGAGTATATCTTATAACAAGTGTTTTTCTTTTCTGTAATTTCATGTAAACAAAGAGTAAAATATTTCTGAAGCATGAAGCTTATTTACCTTATCTTCACTCTTTACTTAGCTTAAAAGTCAACAGTAAAACTTCTAACCTGCTTTACAGAGCCCTTAAAAGCTAAGATAAATTTGCAAACTATAAAATTCCTGGTTAATTTATTAGGTGATAATGCATTTCCAGTTGAGAATGGTTCAAGGAAAAAAAAATTCATTATCTCACATAATAGGTTTCCATCATTTATTGAAAACGTGGGCATGTGATATCCTACTTCCCATCAGCTCTCCTGAAAGACATTGAACTGCTTTCTGGCTTGCCAATGCTCTTTACTGCTTAGTGGTAGGAACTAAGAAAGGCATCTGGATACTACATCAGAAAACCTGGGTTCTACTCACGTTCTAATTCAACCATTTAGTGGCTCTATAACCTTGCCTCATCCTTTTCAACCAGTATTGTTTACCTGAACCATAGGCCAGAAAATGATCTGAGTGAATATTTTCTCATTTTCCCAAGGATGGTGTACAATAGTTCCATTCTAGATGCATAAGAGAAAAGTTCATTCATAGCATACAATTGATGGCTTAGAGCAAGAAAGTCTGCTTGTATATATCATTTTACATCTTTTAGTCTTCAGTTTCTTTGTCTGTTAAATGAAAGGGTTATACTAAACAATTGTCAACGTTCTCAGTACTTCTACCATTGTGTTATCTGTAGCTATTAGTCTGTCCTCAGTATTAATCCAGTAGTGACTTATCACTAGGGATTTGTGTGAAAAGTAACCACAGCTATCAAAGTTTTAGTCACTTAAAGTTAGATTTGAAAATATAATGGTAGATGGCTATTATTTTTTAGTTAATTTATGTGCAGTTCAGTGTTCGAGATCAGACCAAATTCAATAAATATTTACTGATCACTTTGTGCTATACAAAGTTGATGATTAGCCAGTAAAAAAAAGTTTAATAGCTTACCTAATAAAGTGTAGAAGAAACACAGAAAGTCAAACCTAATACGAAGAAATTTTACAACAAGTAATGAAGTTGGACTAAAGAAAACAAGAGTTTAGATCTAAAGGTATCTTTAGATGGTATATTTTTCTTATGGGACAAAGTGCTTATTTAAGCAATTCCCAGTACCATGCAGGTCTTACTTATGCGGCTTGATGTTCTAGACCAGGAGCCAGTAAACTACAGTCTGTGGGCCAAATTGGGTCCACGGCCTGCTTTTGTAAATAAAGTTTTATTGGAACACAGGCAACTCATTCGTTTCAGTACTATCTGGCTGCTTTCATACTGCAGTGTCAAGGTTGAGCAGTTGTAAAGAAAACCATCTGGACTGCCAAGACTAAAATAGTTACTATACTATTTAGTCCTTTACAGAAAAAGTTTGCTAACTCCTATTCTGGACTCCTGCTTCTCTGAGGGACACAAAATCACTTTTTCTTTTTGTCTATTTAGGCATGCCAAAAATTATTATAAAGCTATAATAACGAGCACATTGTAATATTGATGCAGAAAGACCAGTCTCTTTGTTTAAGAATGCAGAAATGGATGCATGCGCATAGCTATGAAACTGATACGTGAGGGGGCAATTTTTCAGAATAGTGGGGTAAAATGAATTGTTCAGTTAATGAAGTTGAACACAAATCAGTTCCAGATGGACTAGGAAATTAATGTAAGGCTAAATTTTTTAACTTCAGGAGAATTATAAGAGACTGTCTTTACACCTCAGGGGTTGTAAAGGCGTTCTTAAAGTAGATACTAAATAAAATAAGAAAAGCGGACAGAAGACCTGAATGGGCCCCAAAAATATGTATACCTGATATATATACCAATAAAAATAGTTTTTAAAAAATACTTGAATGGGCCAGGTGCAGTGGCTCATGCCTGTAATCCTAGCCCTCCGGGAGGCCGAGGCAGCTGGATTGTTTGATCTCAGGAGTTCGAGACGAGCCTGAGCAAGAGCGAGACCCCATGTCTACTAAAAATAGAAAGAAATTAGCTGGACAACTAAAAATATATATAGAAAAAATTAGCCGGGCATGATGGCGCATGCCTGTAGTCCCAGCTGCTTGGGAGGCTGAGGCAGTAGGATCTCTTGAGCCCAGGAGTTTGAGGTTGCTGTGAGCTAGGCTGACTCCATGGCACTCTAGCCCGGGCAACAGAGTGAGACTCTGTCTCAAAAAAAAAAAAAAA
>RJWJ010001627.1:0-11942 GCA_004363605.1 Indri indri | reverse complement strand
TGGGAGGCCGAGGCAGGCGGATTGTTTGAGCTCAGGAGTTCGAAACCAGCCTGAGCAAGAGCGAGACCCCGTCTCTACTACAAATAGAAAGAAATTAATCGGACAACTAAAAATATATATAGAAAAAATTAGCTGGGCATGGTGGTGCATGCCTGTAGTCCCAGCTACTTGGGAGGCTAAGGCAGAAGGATTGCTTAAGCCCAGGAGTTTGAGGTTGCTGTGAGCTAGGCTGACGCCACGGCACTCACTCTAGCCTGGGCAAAAGAGTGAGACTCTGTCTCAAAAAAAAAAAAAAAAATACTTGAATGAAAATTTCACAAAAGAACAAGGGTGGCTAATAAACATGAAAATACATACCGTATTCCACACTTAAGAAATTGGGAAAAATTAGTTTGATAATACCAAATGCCAGCAAGGATATGGAGAAATGGGAGTTCTCATTTACTGCTGGTGGTTATTAAATTGATGTAACATTCTTAGAAAATAATTTGGCAAATCCCTAATAAAACTGAAGGTGCACATATCTATGCAGTTCCACTCTAGGTGTTTGCTGGGTTAAATAGTGTCCCCCCGCCCCCCCCCCCGAAATTCTTGTCTATGCAGAGTCACAGAACATGACCTTCTTTGGAAGTAGGGTCTTTGCAAATGTAATTGGTGAAATGATGTCATATGGATTAGGGTAGGCCCTAAATCCAATGACTGGTATCCTTATAAGAAGGCCATGTAAAGACCTGCAGAGAGTGGAGCGAAGCAGCTTCATGCTAAGGAGCACCAGGGATTGCGGGAAGAGGCAAGGAAGGATTCTTCCCTGGGTCCTTCACAGAGCATAGCCCTGCTGACATCTCGATTTTGTATTTCTGGCCTCCAGAACTATAAGAGAATAAATTTCTGTTGTTGTAAACTACCTAGTTTGTGGGAATTTATTATGGTATCAATATTTGAAATAGCAAAAAAACAAATAACATGGTATATTAGTTTCCTATTGCTATTATAACAAATTACCACCAACTTAATGGCTTAAAGCAACACAAATTTATTATCTTACTTATTGCAGTCGGTCTAAAACGAGTCCACAGGACTGCAGTCCTTCTGGAGGCTCTAGGGTAGAATCCATCTCCTTGCCTTGTCTAGCTTCTAGGGGCCACCTACAGCCCATGACTTTTAGCCCCTTCCACCATCTCCAAAGCCAGCAGCATAGTATCTCCTCTCCTTTCTGCCCTCTGCTTCCGCTCGTACATTCTCTCTCTAACTCTGACACTGAGACATTGCTGATTCTCTATCATAAGGACCCTTGTGATTACACTGGGCCCACTCAGGGATAGTGTAGGATAATCCCCTTTTGTCAAGGTCCTTAACTTAATCATGTCTGCAGAGTTTCTTTTGCCCTGTAAGATAACATGGTCACAGGGTCCTTTCTGGCATTAGGTCATAGATATCTTTGAGGAGGCTGTTATTCAGCCCACCATACCTGGGAATAATCAAAAATTCATTACAAGTAAAATAAGCAAATATTGATATATTCATTCTGGAATACTATACAACAGTACATGAGTAAACTGTAGCTATATGTATTAACATGAATGAATCTTAAAATACTGGGTAAAAATTCATAACATTACATTTAATATCATTCAGTAAGTATGAAGATTAAAACTAGGTACTTTTAAATGAATATATTGTTTACAGATACATATCTCTGTGTGTTTCTAGGGATGTGTGTGTGTACTAAAGGTAAAAAGAAAAGCAAAACACTGTTCATGCAAGTTTGTGGTTATCTCTGGGGGAGGAAAAGAGGGGATATAATTAGTATGATTAGGAAAGGGCCTACAGGATGATACAAGAATATTCTTTTTATTCCTATTCTTTTTTATGACCATTGAATATCCCTGTTCTTAACTTACAAATGTTACACTCTTGTTTGTAAATTTCACAATTAAGCACTTTAAAAGAAATTAATGTTTTTACATTAACAATTGCTAATTGTTGTCACTAGAAACATCTTGAGGAGCAGGAGGCTAAAGTTGACAGAGAGTATGAAGAATGCAAGTCAGAAGATCTCCTGGAAAATATTAGAGAGATTGCAGATAAGTATAAGAAGAAAGCTGCTCTACTTAAGGCTTCTGATGAATGAAGATAAAATGTTGATTATCTTTGTATCCATAGTTAATAAAATTGAATCAGTAAAGTGTGTTTTTTTCCTTCGTTTCTTACTGACTTCACATGGTGAGAAGATAGGTAGTACAATCTAAATCAGAAGTTAGCAGCTACAGGTTAAATAACTTGGGACCAAAAATGTTTTGGATTTGATTGTTGTTTTGTTTTTTCAGAATAAAGTTTTGACTGCAACCCATTATGGGGTCAAGTGTGGAATTTTCCTCTCGTGTCATGTCAGCACTCAGAAAGTTTCAGATTTTGGCGTACTTCAGATTAGGGATGCTCTCACCCCGTCCTATGTGGGCCAAATCCAGCCACACCCCGTCATTTACACATTGTCTGTGACTGCTTTCACACTGCAAAGGCAGAGTTGAGTGTAGGCAACTGAGACTATGGCCCGCAAAGCCAAAAATATTTAGTCTCTGGCCCTTTACAGAAAAGTTTGCGGATCCCTCTTGCATAAATTATACAAAGGTTGGTACTAACTAAAACTTTTTAATGACTCTGGACATATAGTCCAACCCACTCCTGATCCAGAGCCATATGGCTTTCCAAGAGGTTAAAGTTCTTTCTGGCTCCATGCCATCTTTACTCTGAAGCAGAAGCATATGGAATGTGAGAAACAGAGGAAATAATAAAATAGTTCAATCCCCTCATTTTAGAGTTGAGAATTCATTGCTGTGGAAGTTCTGATTTACCTCAGGTCACACCTCTTGGTAGTGCAGAAGCCACACTGGAACTTACTGGGGCTGGTGCACAATGCTGAGTACAGCCTCAGGAGCCATGAAAAATGAATACCCAGGATGATGAGGAAGTCGTGTTAGAATGTGAGGTCTAGCTTCCTATTCTTTCAACTTTATTCCAACTCTCATGTGAGTCAGAATGAACATGTGACAAAAAGAAATGTAAGCAATATGCTATAAGAATTTGGAATGAATCATAACAAAGCTTTATGAAGGGGAGCACGTTCAGTCAGAGTGGAATGAACAAAGGTCATGGCTGGGGGATAACTAACAGATATGACAAGATTACTAGTTACCAATGTACTGAAGAATCTTGACTGCTGACATCCAATAGAACTTTCTTCAATAGAAATGTTCTGTCAACACTATCCAAAGAGGTACCAGTCCAATGCAGCTGTTGTGTACTCAAATGACATGTAACAAAAGAGACTGAAAGATCTCAATAGACATTTCTTGAAAAAGACAGGCAAATGGCCAATAAGTATGTAAAAATGCTCAACATCGACAGAAATGCAAATCAAAACCACTATGCAATAGCATCTCACTCTGGTTAATATGGCTTTTATCAAAAAGACAGGCAATAATGGATGCTGATAGGGATATGGAGAAAGGGGAACCCTTGCGCCGCTGCTAGCAAGAATGTAAATTATCATGGCCACTGTGGAAAATGGTATGGAGGTTCCTCAAAAAACTAAAAATAAAACTACCACATAATTGGGCAATCCCACTGCTGGATATATCCAAAAGGAAGGAAATCAATATGTCAAACAGATTTCTGCCTTAATGTTTATTGTAGCACTATTCACAATAGCCAAAATATGGAATCAACCCAAGTGCCTGCCCAACAATGAATTAATGGATAAAGAAAATGTGGTACATAGACACGATGAAATATTCAGCCTCAAAAAAAGAATGAAATCCTGTCATTTGAAGAAACGTGGATGGAACTGGAAGTCATTCTGTTAAGTGAAATAAGCCAGGCACACAAATACCACATTCTCACTCATGTGGGAGCTAAGAAAGTGGATCTTAAGAAGATGGAGAGTAGATGGGTGGTTACCAGAGGCCGGGATGGGTAGAGGGGAGGAAGGGATGAGGAGAGGTTGATTACTGGGTACAAAAATACAGTCAGAAGAAATGAGACCTAGAGTTTGATAAATCAGAGTGACTATAGTAAACAATAATATATTGTATATTTCAATATAGCTAATAGAGAATAATTCATATGTTCCCAGCATAAAGAAATGCTAAAGATGGATATTCCAATTACCCTGATTTGATTTTACACATATGAATGTATCAAAATATCACGTCCCCCCAAAATATGTACATCTATTATGTATTAATTTTTAAAAACTGTAAAAGGAGACTCAAGAGCTTTGTCACTTTTTCCACTGGGGTGGAAACCGCAGCATCACCGTCACCTATGGGCTTGTTAGAAATGCAGACTCTTGGTCCCACCCCAAACCTACAGAATCAGAAACTTCACTTTTTATAGTGTATTAACGTAAACTTCATATTTAAAGTTTTCATAAGTTTTGACATATATATCCATAAAACCACCATCAAAATCAAATTAATAGATATATTTATCAGCACCAAAAGTTTCCCTATGGCGCTTTTCAATCCTTTCTTTTATTGTGGTTTGCCTTTTCATTTTCTTAATTGTGTCTTTTGAAGAGCAAAAGTTTTTAATTTTTTTTTAGCCATCAGGACTCTACAGAATAAAGTTTTTAATGAAGTCCAATTTATTGCTTTTTCTTTTATCCTTTTATATTTTGTGTAGTATTAAGAAATCTTTTCCAAACCCAAGAAAACTTTGCCAACATCATCACTATGATTTTCACCTATGTTTTATTCTGTAAGTTTTATAGTTTTGGCTACCAAATCAAAATCAGAACGCAAGTGTGCATTTTAAAAAAGATTCCCAAGTCGTTCATATGTACATTAAAATTTGAGATGCAGTACTTGAAAAAGTCATCACTAGTTAAATACTATCCTTAATTTAATAGTGAAGTTAAAAATGACAAAGAAAAATCCTACCAAGTTCAACCGAAGTGATAACCTAAGTACAACTTAAGCCATGTTCAAGAAACGTGTACTTGGAGGGCACTTTTCTCTTAACGTGTTTTACCTCACTCTACAAGGTTTCTTCTGAGTTCCTCAGGATATGCTTATACTTTAGAACTAACACCATTAGTGGGAGATATTTTCCAGGTACAAATGCTAGAGTCAGAAAAAGCTTTAGATACCATAAAGTTCAACTTCCCAATCAATGAGGAATACTTCCCAAGGCACGTAAATGGTTACCTAGCCCTTGCCTGAATGCTTCCAGCAATAGGGCTGCTTCCAAATTGCTCATTACTTAAAAGCATTTAATGTCTCAGCACACTGCTTGTCAGAAAGTTCTATCTTCTATTCGACTGAAATCTGCCTTTATGTAACTTCCTCTAGTTCCATCTTTTTATCATTGAGTAGTTATCACAGTTCCAATTCCCTTGAGGAACACTAATTATCTTTATTTTTTATTGTTCATCTTCTGTTTGATCCTATGTTTGATTAAATCAATCTTTCCCCAATTGTTTTGGTCTCTTTGTTTTTCCTTACTTTCAATGTTATTATTTTAAGACTTAAACACTTCTCTATGAAAGTGTTTTTAAAATTTTATTTGATTTTTAATTTTGAAACAATTTGACTTAAAAAAAGGTTGCAAGAATAATTCAAATAGCCCCCTTCACACAAATCACTAGCTAATATTTCGCTACATATATGTATCATTCTCTCCTCCACCCTTCCTATTTATTTATCTTGACTCATTTGTGAGTTGCAGACATGATACCCCTTTACCTCTAAATATGTGTATATTCAGTGTATATTTCCTAAAAACAATGTCAATCTCTTACATAACCAGAGTAAATTATCAAAAGCAGGAAATTCATATTGGTACATTATTGCCTAATCTACTCAAATTTTGACAATTGTCCCCAAAATGTTCTTTATTAGGGGTTTTTTTTTGTTGCTGTTGGTCCAGGATCCAGACCAGGATTACACATTGCATTTAGTTGTCAAACCTATTTAATCTACTTTACACTGGAAGAGTTCTCCTCACTCTGACTTTGACTTTCTTGACGTTGGCATTTTTTAAGAATAATTCATAGACTATCCCTTAATTTTTGCCTAATGCATCTCATGATTAGATAGGATATATACAAAAGTGATGTTACAATCTTTTCAGTACATCACATCAGAAGGTACATGATATTGTTAACTTTAGTCAGTTGATTTTGGTGATGTCTGCAAGATTAATGTTTTCACCTTTGTAATTAGTAAGTATCGTGTGGGGAGAATACTTTGGGACTATGTAAACATATTTCTCATCAAGCTTTCACATCTGTGTCTCTTGAATGGATTATTACTATGATGGTTGCAAAAAAATTATTTTTAAATTTCTATCGTCTTTCCATCATTCTTATTAGTTGACATTCTACTGTGAGAACTTTCCCTTCTCCATCATTTACTCATTTATGTCAGTATGGACCCATGGATTCTTCTTTTAATCAGTGGGTTGTAATTTTCTTTTTGCTTTTTTGTGACCTTTAACTATCATTTTTATTTTTATGCTCAAATTATCCCAGATTTCAGCCTGGGCAACATAGGAAGGCCCTATTTTTACAAAAAAAATTTAAAAATTAGCTGAATATGGCGGGTGCCTGTATTCCCACCTACTCGGGAGGCTGAGGTGGGAAAATCACTTGAGCCCAGGAAGTCAGGGTTACAGTGAGCTATGATCAAGCCACTGGGTGACAAGGCAAGACCCTGTCTCTAATGAATAAATAAATAAATAACCTATATTGGCCCGTGGGAGCCCCTTCAGGCTGGCTCCTGTGTCCTTTTCTGACATTTCTCTACCATTCTTTGAGCATTTGTTCACTTTCTAGTACAGTAAGATGTTCCAGGACCATCCTATCATGTTCCTGCTCCACCCCTAAAATTAGCCAATTCTCCAGTGATCCCTAGGTCCTTTTAGTGGGCAATAATGCTTAGAATCCAAAATCTGGGCACATGTGTGCTCATTAATCCTAAGATGCCCCTGCTTTCAGGCCCTCTCCAAGGACAGAGCTAGAAAATATAAGTATGCATGTACATACACACACCTGTATATCTATCTATTAAACCAGGAGTGCATGTGGGTATCTTCAGTTCTAATCCAACACCACGCAAGTTCTTGATCATGAGGACCAGAGCATAAGGCCCAACAAGCAAGAATTCACTGGCTTGGGGGCACCTTTTCAGAATACGGCAGGGGCCCCAGGCAATGGGGCAACTCGCTGCTGAGGTGGCTCTCAGGAGCATGTGTAAAATGATAGCTAACGCTCAGTAACACGGAAATGGCCGCGTTTCCCTTGCAGAGAGTAGAGGAAGAAATGGAAAGGTGGAGGAAGGTGAGCATGCTGGAACGCATCTATTATGTAAAGCCAGAGACCCCCTCCCAGAGGAGTATGTTCCACAGGAGGCCCTGAGGACACCCCATCCTTTAAGGCCATAGGGCATGCCCTGGGGAGAGGGATGGCTGCATCTCTAGGAAGTTTAGTGGTGGGTCCTCTGCAGACTGGAATAGTGGTGAGAGGCAGGCACAGAGCTGAGCTCATCAACATCCATGGGGACCACGGAGTCCCAAAGTAGCAAAGGCCAAGAGGCAGTCCACGAAGATGGGCAAGGCCAGAGAAGCCATCCAGGAGGCTTAACCTAAAGGAAGTTGTGGGGATAGTTAATAGAGATAGTGTCCCTGGCAGCAAATCTAAGGACGGGGGTCCCATGAGATTATAAAGAAGCTGAAAAATTCCTATCATCTACTGAGGTCTTAGCTATGGTGACTTTGTAGCACAACACATTAATCACGTGTTTGTGATGATGCTGGTGTGAACAAACCTACTGCGCTGCCAGCCATATAAAAGTATAGCACATACAATTAAGTACAATACATAATACCTGATAATGATAGTAAATGACTGTGTTACTAGTTTAGGTGTTTACAATCCTATACTTTTTTTTTTTTTTTTTTGGGGGGGACAAGGTCTCGCTCTGCAGCCCAGGCCACAGTGCAGTAGTGCAGTCATAGCTCACTGCAGCCTCGAACTCCTGAGCTCAAGGGATCCTCCTGCATCAGCTTCCTGAGGAGCTGGAACTACAGGTGCACCACGCTCAGCTAATTTTTCTACTTTTTGTAGAGATGGTGTCTCACTCTTGCTCAGGCTGTATACTGTACTTTTTGTCGTTATTTTAAGAGTGTATTCCTTCAACTTATGTTTTTTAAAAAAGTTAACTATAAAACAACCTTAGGCAGGTCCTTCAAGAGGTATTCCAAAAAAGGTATTGTTATCATAGGAGATGACAGCTCCAGGCATGTCACTGCCCGGAAGACCTTCCAGTGGGACAAGATGTGGAGGTGGGAGATAGTGATATTGATGACCCTGCCCCTGTGAAGGCCTAGGCTAATGTGCGTGTCTCAGTGAGATGAAAAGCCATACAGATTCCTGAGCAGTAGCCAATGGCTTGGCCTTGAGCCCGGGCCCTAGAAGGCAAAGGACTGACTGAAAGATAGGAGACAAAATTATCTGTGGTAGAGCCATGCATGCGGATGAACACGTGGGATTGGGGACACAGTGTGAAGATTTTTGTGTCACATGTTAACACCCACCAGAAAACATCTACAGTGGAAGAGGCACTGACAAAAATCACTCAGCCAGTTGAAGTCGGGCAGAAGTGGGTGGTGTGATGGGCACCTGGCAGGAGTGGCCATGCTCTCAGGGACAGAAGATACGTGTAGGCCCACTGGCAAGGACTCCCCCTTTCCAAAGCGGATCTGGTTACTGCTACTTCTGGATGTCCCTCTTGTCAGCAAGAGAGACCAACACTGAGCCTCTTATCCAGCACCATCGCTTGAGGACACCAACTGGCTGCTTGGTGGCAAGCTGACTACATGAGGCCTCTTTCACTCTAGAAGGACCAGAACTTCATCCTCACGAGGATAGATCCCTATTCTGGGTAATGGTTTGCCTTTTCTGCCCGTGGAGGCTCAACCCTCAGCATTATCTAAGGCTCACGGAATGCCTGAACCACAAACAGGGAATTCCACATACATAGGATCTGATCAGCGAAAGAAATATAGGAGCAAACCCATGACATGGGATCCACTCATCATGTCACATAATGGCCTTCTAGAATGCTGGAACAGATATCCAAAGGTGCGACTGAAATGATAGCTTGGAGGAAACTCTCCGAAGCGATGGGATATCATCCCACAGGATGCAACACATTTATTAAATCAGAGACCTCTGTATGGAGCTGTGTCCCCAGCAGGATGGATACATGGGAATGGGAATTGAGGAGTGGAACCAAGAGTTGCTCCACTTAA
Source organism: Indri indri (assembly GCA_004363605.1). Classification (NCBI taxonomy): domain Eukaryota; kingdom Metazoa; phylum Chordata; class Mammalia; order Primates; family Indriidae; genus Indri; species Indri indri. The sequence goes on along the minus strand of RJWJ010001627.1, from coordinate 2,630 downwards.
CATCACTGCCAATGATCCACTGGGGATTTTGTACTTCCCGCCCCAAAACCTCTGCAGGATTCGAGGTCCTGTTACCAAAGTGAACACATTCTTGCCAAGAGACACAGCAAGGGTACCATTGATCTATACTGGTTACAGCTGCCACCAGGACACTTTGGCCTCCTTGTGCTCAGGGAACAGGAGGAGAGTAAAGGAGCCACCACCGATGCAGGGACAAATGACCTTGCTCAGCAAGGAGCTGGAGATGCTTTTATATAATGGCGGCAGAACCAGGAGATCCAGTTGAGCACCTCCTGCTATGCCCTTGCCCCACTGTAACTATGAACAGACATATGCAGCAACCGCAAACTAAGAAGAGTAGGACTATCATGTATCCAGACCCTTCACATATGAGGATTTGAGTCGCAGCACTAGGTAAGCCCAGGTGACAGTTGAGCGTGAAGGGCATTTCGAATGGATAGCGGAGGAGGGAGAGGATGAGCACCAGCTGTGGCCCCAAGTTCAACCGCAGCAGCAGAGGCTGCAATCTTTCCACTAACCTCACTCTTGTGTTCCCTCAGGAAGAAATGCCCCTGAGAACCACGGAGGGGCTGCTCCCTGAACCTGTGTGAAGAAGTAGGTGTGTGTGGCACAGGGGAGTGCTGTGGCAGCTGTGAGGATGTGCCTCCCAGACCTCCAGACCTCCAGACCTCCCGCTACGGGGAATGTATTGACTTTGGCTCAAGAATTCCCTAACGGCCTTTTCCGCACCTTCCTCAGAAGGCCCGGGAAGCTTCCACCTAACCTTTTCTCCCACCCCCTTCATTGCTTTGTGGTCTGACACTTCTCTCAGTCTTCTTTGACTCTTCTATTTCCTTTCAAAAAGCATTTTCCTTTAACGAAATTTTTGCACATTTAATTCCATCTTGGCTTCTCTTGTGTGCGTGTGTAACAGAGAGACTGGGTCTTGCTGTGTTGCTCAGATTGACCTCCAACTCCTGGGCTCAAGGGATCCTCCTGCCTCAGCCTCCCAAGTGGCTGGCACTACAGGCATGTGCCACCATGCCCAGCAGCTTCTGCTTCCAGAGGGACTGACACTAATTATCAATTAAATCAGGGAGATTCTTTACAATGTGAGTTTTTCTGACAGGAAAACATGGCATATTTTTCTATTTGTTGAAGTCTTTTGCTGGGTTTTTAAACTTCTCTTCATAAAAGTCTTGTATATTTTAAGTTTATTCCTAGGTATCTTATCTTTTTGTTGCTATTGTAAATGGGTCTTTTCTTCCGTTATATTTTCTATCTGGTTGCAATTTGTATATATGAAAGATACTGATTTCTACACAGTTATCTAATCTGTCACAAACTTTCTGAGTCTTTTATTATTCAGTAGTCTGAGGGTTTTTTGTTTGTTTGTTTTTTGTTTATTGAGGCAATTCTCAGTCTTTCACCCAGGCTGGAATGCAGCGGTGTGATCATAGCTCACTGCAGCCTCAAACTTCTGTGTTCAAGCGATCCTCCTGCCTCAGTCTCCCGAGGAGCTGGGACTACATGCATGTGCCACCACACCTGGCTAATTATTCAGTAGTTTGTTTGTTTGTTTGTTTGTTTGTTTTTGGGTAAAAGTCATGATTTATTAGGAAATATAACTTGCAAAAGTCTGACTTAGAAGTAGAAAACATAAAAACAATCTCTACTTAATAAATTGAAACAATATTTAAGACATCTACCACTAATCGAATTCCCCTCAGCCCTCCCAAATACACATACCATCCAGGAAAACTGGTTTTATACCAAATATTCACAAAACGGATGACTTACTTATTGCCATATGCAGACTGTTCCAGAGACTGGAGTAAGCAAGAATATTGCCCAACTCTTTTTTTTTTCTTTCTTTCTTTTTTTTTGTTATTCCAGGGTATTATGAGGGTACAAACATTATGGTTACACTTTATGTCTTTGCCTCACCCAAGTGCAGGTTAAAGGCATGCCCTTCCCCCGCTACAGTGCTCCCCGTGTCCTTTAGTTGTGGATTTACCCCCTCATCCCCCTAATCCCTAGAGAGTATTTCTGCCACGTGATCACCCTAGTGTTGATCAGTTAGTACCAATTTGATGGCGAGTACAAGTGGATCCCATTCTTCTGCTCTTGTGGTGCCTCACTATGGATAATGGGCTTAAGTTTAATCCAGGAAAGTATAAGAGGTTCTAGATCACTGTCGTTTCTTATGATTGAGTAATATTCCATTGTAAATATATACCAAATTTTAATAATCCACTCATGGATTGACGGGCACTTGGGTTGTTTCCACATCCTTGCAATAGTGAATTGTGCTGCCATAAACATTCGGGTGCAGGTGTCTTTATTGTAGAATATTTTGTGCTCTTTTGGATAGATGCCTAATAGTGCTATTGCTGGATCGAATGGTATTTCTATTTTTAGCTCTCTGAGGTATCTCCAAATTCTTTTCCACAGAGGTTGCACTAATTTGCAGTCCCACCAGCAGTGTAAGAGTGTTCCTGTCTCTCCGCATCCTCGCCAGCATTTGATGTTTTGGGATCTTTTGATAGAGGCCAATCTCACTGGGGTTAGGTGATATCTCATTGTGGTTTTGATTTGCATTTCTCTAATGATTAGAGATGTTGAGCATT
>RJWJ010001626.1:107624-124278 GCA_004363605.1 Indri indri | reverse complement strand
CCGGGCGCGGTGGCTCACGCCTGTAATCCTAGCACTCTGGGAGGCCGAGGTGGGCGGATCGTTCTGAGCTCAGGAGTTCGAGACCAGCCTGAGCAAGAGCGAGACCCCATCTCTACCAAAAATAGAAAGAAAATTAATTGGACAGCTAAAATATATATATATAGAAAAAAATCAGCCGGGCATGGTGGCGCATGCCTGTGGTCCCAGCTGCTCGGGAGGCTGAGACAGTGGGATTGCTTGAGCCCAGGAGTCTGAGGTTGCTGTGAGCTGGGCTGACGCCACGGCACTCACCCCAGGCAAGAGAGTGAGACTCTGTCTCAAAAAAAAAAAAAAAAAAAAAAAAAAAAAAAAAAAAAAAAAAAAAAAAAAAAAAAAAAAAAAAAAAAAAAAAAAAAAAAAAAAAAAAAAAAAAAAAAATTAACCTCCAGTATCTAGAAAGTTTCTTATCTACACAATCTCAAAATCTAAATAAAATTATAATATTTTAAGTAAAATACGTGATATTTTCCTATGTTCTAATCTATACAGAATTTACAGTAATTTTTGGCAGCAAATATTGAGAATTACTTACCTTAATGGTGTCGTAAGAATCTGTAATAAGTGCAATAAAAAGGCTGAGAATCATGTATATAAAAAGGCTGATAAAGGAATATAAATACAGGCGACTGAACAGCCACACCAAGATGCTCTTCTGCTGGATTTGAGCAAAGGTTGCAAACATGTCATCACCGTTGACCAGAGAAAACAGACACTCAGACACTGTGTTCAGATTTTGAAACTGTAGGGGGAAACAAAAGTTAGTTTCTGAGCTATAGTACCTAGTTAGCTTGTTTTGTTAAAGTTGTTGTTGTTGTTATTTGTGGTAGGAGTAACTTACTCATTTTAAGACAGCTAGAAAACCACAAAATGCAGGAAAACATTATTCAAAACCCCCCTCCAACCTCTCAAAGATCATCTCTTGACATTTCTCTCAGTTTTTCCCTATTTTATATATTTGTAGTTGTATCCATCTAATAATTTTGGATTCTGATTTTTTCCTACTTAACATAAGCATCTTCTTATGTTATTCATGCTTAGAGTATGTTTGTTATATAACAGACCATTCCTTGAAAATGCCAACAAACTAAAGAAAATGGGCTTTCCTTCCAAATTTCCCCTATTTCTGTCAGTAATTCTAATCTCCTACCAAAGAAACACTTACTCCAAAATAATCAAGCACTTAAAACTATGTGTTGAACGGATTAACCTTTCTCTCCCTTCAATCTCCTAAGGCCTGTCTGTTCCTATGACTTGGTTCTCTGATCTGCCATTTCTACTCTATTCCAGTGTCAACACTTGTCAATACTGATACCTGGATTATTACAGAAACCTCCAAGGAAGTTTTTTTCACTCCAACCTCTTCGTCCTCCAGTCCAAGCTGCAATAAAACTAAACTTCATAGAAGATGGCTTTTAGGTCATTTCTCTTACATAAGACTATAAAAAGTCTGAATGCAAAATAAAAATCTGAACCAAGAAGGTTGGGGTAAGTTCCTCCTTTGGGTGGTCTTGTTGCATCTCCCCGTCAATGTGCTCGTCTCCTCCCACAACATCAGGCCCATTTCTATGTTTTTTCCTCATGAGATTTATTCTCACCTGGCATATTCTTCTTCCTCTTCTCTGTGTCCAGTCAAGCCACTGTTCAAGAGCTATTTCAAAGTCTACTTCAAGACAGACTGCCCCAGTAGCTCTAGTCCCTTCTCTGTACTCTATTGTAAGAACCACAGAGTAAACTACAAATGGTCTTCTCCTTGTTTATCATTCACACTTCTCTATACCCCAGCTAGACAGCAAACACCACGTTTTAACGCTCCCCAAGGCTGAACCAGGCAAGGCAAAATTGGTGGCCAAGGGAGGGGTACACAAATGCACCCCACACAAGGGTCATCAGAGTTCTGCATCAGCAACAACTCTGATGAACTAAACTAATTCCATCGAGACCTGGAGGCACATCCAGTTGAGTAAATCACTTGACAATACGCAGATTATCTAACAATAAGATAGGCAGTTCCCAAAGTAAATATTTTCTATCCCCTTCACTAGCCTTAAGACAGTGAAGTTAAATCTGGTTTCTGTGGATGTCAATTACAACTCTGACAGCACTATTCACATTTCCAGTAGTTTCTTTTGGAATCCAGTCAATTCTTTTCTTTAGTTTCAAGAACCCCTAATGAATGGCCTGTGCTTCAGGTTTCAGAACTGCAAATAGCTAGATTAGCACATATCAAATTCATTCCTTACTTCCCAGTAGATACAATATCTGCCTCAACATTAATGTTATTCATAACCATTTTACCTCCCCCTCCTCTGTGCACGAGAATTATTCTGACACACCAATAAGTTAAAATAGTGACCCAATAAATTAAGTGATTGGTACACACCCTGTCATTTTGTGCCACAAGAAGTGGCTGTGAACCAGTCGGCCAAATTCCATAACAGAAGTGAGCTTAAAAAACATCTAAGGTGAGGTCCTAATGTGCTTCCAGTCTAAAATGACCATATTTATAAGGCATTGCTTTGGTTCTTAAGAGATCATAAGGCCCTAGAAAGCAGGCACTGCCATCCCTCCCTGTTTCTTTTTCATTCAACAGACTTGCTGAGCACCTACCATGTCCTGTGCACCATGCTGGACACTGGGAACATAAAGAGGAATGAGCCATCATCCCTGCCTTCCAAGAACTTGGTCTAGAAGAAGCTGACAATATTTGGTGCGCCACGTTTAATAAATATTAAAGGGGTATTTCCATAAGAGTTCCCTAGGTTCTCTGGAACCACAGTGAGAACCCATGCACTCATTTCACAAATGATAATTTTGTGATTGATCCAAAAAAACTTTCATGTGAATGAAAACATAACCTGCAATAGCTAATGTCAGAGAATGACATAACAATTTGCTTCGAAAGCTGGTGCTAAGAACCTCATACAACTTTTAGGTAAAATGTTATAATTGGCTAACAGGTCTTTTGAATAAGAGAGGTGCTTGGCTAAAACCAGAGGCCTTGGAAGCATAAAGGTGTAACGTTTGGTCTGCCAAACTATTATCCGTGGCGCCGGCAAAGTCCAACAATTTTTCAATGCCTCTGTCTTCTCACTTGTAAAATGGGGACAATGTAAGACTATAATTTATTCCTCACAGTAAAAAAATAAATAAATAAGGTCCTCTGGAAATGTAAAAGCCACATTACAGTAACATTAATAATGCAAGATGAGGTTTGGAAGAACATCAACATCTCTAGCCCTCGGTGCCCAGACATTTTGAAAGGGCACCATGCCGAGGTCCATCAGTGCTGGGAACAAACACCAGCAGGACACTTTCTGCATCTTTACCCCCCTTCGACTGAACCCCTGAAATGAGGTGTCTAACAGGAAGAGAGGAAGCTAAAGCGCTGGGGGACTCCAGCTACCAATCAAACAACAGTGTCAAATCATAGTTTTCCCCTTTAGAGTTTCTGTTTGTTTGTTTATTTTAAAGAAAGAATTGGCTTTCACATTCAAGGCTGCCGTGATTCTAAAAATCCTAGGAAACACTTGCTGTAAGGCTCATCTTTTCAAGGCTCCGGGTAACACTGAAGGTCCTCTGATCCAGCAGACACTGGCAGAAGCTGAAAGTTTTTGACAGTTTGGATTAATCTGTGGGAAATGGGGCAGAAGGCAGTAAAATTTTCTAACTGCAGATTCAAAGAAGAAACAATATAGAGAAGAAAAGCTGAAAATTCCAGAACCAACTCAAGTTCTCTCTCTCCACTAACTCATGCACTCACTGAATTAACTCGACTATGCGTTTCCCCAATATATCGGCCTGGCTACAGATGCTATCAACAGACTTGCTAGGCAACCCTAGAGACATCCCTTATCCCTCTACTCTTCTGGAGGATAAAGGGAAGGCTGACATTAAGTGAGAAGCATAAGTCAGAGGTACAACATCCACAATGGTAGCCACTAGCCACATGTGACTATTGAACACCTGAGTTGTAGCCAGTCCAAATTGAGACATGCTATGAGGATAAAATATACACCAGATTTAAAAGTCCTACTACAATGAAAGGAATGTAAAATACCTCACTATTTTATACTGATTACATGCTGAAATAATATTTTAGATATATTAGGTAATAAAATACATAATTAAAATTAATTTCATCCACTTATTTTTATTTTGTAATATGGTTAGTAGAAAACTTTAAAGTATACACATGGCTCTCATTTGTAGCTTGCATTATATTTTTATTGGACAGTGCTGGTCCAGACATCCCAATGTCACCTGGATCCTTTGAAAGGACAGAACTGAACATGGAAATGCAGTCAGGCTCACAAAACCAATAACCTCATTTTCCACGAGGTAACCTTGACACACATCAAGAGAATGAGACTGATTACGTGGCTTTCCTCTCACAGTTGATCTAGAAGTACAACCCTGCTTCTTGGGTCAGACCCAATGTTCTTTTGCAATGATCTGTTTTAGACAATACCAAGAAAAGCTCTCCCGGGTATTAGTTAAAGCATGTGTACTGGGGTCAGGCAGACCTGGGTTTGAATTCCATCTCTGCCATTTATTAACTGGGTAACCTCAGGAAAATTATTTCCTATATTAAGCTGCCTATTTTCTGTAAAAAGACAATAATATTTCCCTATAGAGAAGGGAAAGAGAGGGTTAACGTAGCACGGGAGGTGAAGAGCTTGGGCACCATGCCTAACAAATAGCACTTGAGAATGGTAGGCATCTAGTAAAATTAAAGCAACATTATCTGAGCACGTTCCGGAATACTGATGTGTAGAGGAGATTGGGGTGGGGGTGGGGGTGCAAAGGAGACAGGACCGCTCTCCTGAAGTCTTGGGGCCAGTGAAATAAAGCCAAATCCTCAGGCTCAGTATTTATTCCACGTGGTACAACACTGCCCTCTAGTGACAAAGAGGTGGGAAAGCTTTCAGAGAATAAGGCAAGTAAGAAAGAAAAATGTAAATTTTCTTGGGCACTAAGACAGTTAAGTTCTCCAGATCAGAGAGATCATATCAAAGAACAATCTCTTTCTCATGAGTCACTTTTAAAGGAATGACATGGAATTTGAAGAGCAGTAAGATTATCAAGATTTACTATTAACCCAGAGGTTTTCTGTAAATTACACAGTATCTCAAATAAGAAAAACAGTAGTAATTCTCTCTAGACATATTAAATATGATACTTAGAGAAGAGAAAGTCCTCTTTCTCCTCTTCGGGTGATTAACCGACAGAGAACACGGAAATGCACCGCAGAGTGCCTGACACACAAGCAATATTAGCAGCTATGATTCCAACTGCCACAGGCCCATGGAAGAAAAACTGTAAGATATAGTGACTCCTTTTGTTTTTGGGGGGTTAAAAGCAAGGCCTACCTGGTTTCATTTCCTGATGTATCTACCAATCAAATATATCATTTTAAAACAAAAACATCTTAGCATAACTTAGATGTCCCTAAGATTATGATGCTAACTGAAGTTCATAATAATTTAGAACTCAGATACTGATCTTAATAAGGCACGATGATGCTATAATCAAAACCACCCGCAGAGACAAGATGCATTAATCATTTAAACCATAAACTTAACACGGTAATTCTAGGCATGTTAGAGTCTAGAGTCATTGCCCACCTTCATTATTCTCAATTAGCTTGGATGAAAACCCTAATACTTTAAATTAGAAAGATTTTATAAAATTTTCCTCGCTTAATTTTCATTTTTACAGTGATTTCGTGTCCAAATATTTCTCATTTGATGATCACTGGGTGAATACGTGACCCCTTACGCCAGTCTCAGACAACTATAATATCTGCTTTCTAGCCTCGTGCAGTTCTTGTTTCAATATCTGATAGTCCCTTCAATATCCTGAGAAGGACAAGAAAAAGAAAATGGATGCAAAGACATGTGCTTACTGGTGTCAAGGGTATGTGCTGGAGAAGAGGAGGAGGAAGGTAAGTGTAAACCCCATTTTAAGGGTCCCGCATGCCCAATGTGCAGAAGGAAGAATTGGCGCTACGCACCTTGTCATGATACGGCCCTAAGACAATCCAGCCACAGAATGTGTAACCCAGGTAAACCATACCAGCACAAGCACAAAAACGAAGAACTTTTGGCAGTGAGGCTTGCATCGTTAGAATGAGCACCTGAAAAAAAAATCAGCAGAATGGGGGAAATGAAAAAGTAGATAATAGAATCCAAAGAAGAAATGAGCCCCAGTTGTAGCAGCACTGCCCAATGCTTACGTTGTATGCTTGGAAATAACCCAGGTATCTGATGACTCCAACCCACACGAACAGCGTAGACGTCCCAAGCAAAATGCTGCACAGGTCATAATTTGTGAGATTCTAAGGAAAGGAAAAAAAAGACAAATGAGTAAAATATTCCACTCCACTCACCTTATTAACCTCACTTTAAACTGACTGGAAAAGAATGAATTATCTGCCCCACTATAAGTGGTATTAAGAGTTTTTTAAAAGAAAAAAATGAAGAAAAATAGAGAACATAGTTCCAAATGTGTTTCTCACTTCCTTTTAGGATGTCAATTGGTTGAACTGATTTTTTTCCCCAAATAATATCCTGAAATAGAAATTGCATTATCACTGACCTAGGCATTGAAGAATATAAACTAATGGTGTGTGTTAAATATCAAACAATACAATTCAGCTACTTTTGAAAGAAAGCTCCACCATGATTTGCTAACACAATTCCTGCTCTCAAGAAATTCCAGTCTAGAATTTGTCTAGTTGAGGAGACAAACACACAAACACGATTCTGATATGATATGCTAAGTGCAATGAAGGACACAAGGCCTAGCTCGTCACAGAGGGATTCCCACAGGCGAGACGCCAGAGCGGAGCTGGGCCTGAAGGACAGGCTGGGAGAAAGCACCGCAGGTAAGTGGACAAAGGCTGAGCGCAGGCGCGATGCTGAGAGCCAGTGAGATGTCCTCCAGGGGCAGGGTCAGAGCCCGGGTGGGAGCAGAGGCAGAGAGGGATGACGAGGACCCTGGAGGCCATACTGAGTAGAGCCCACTTCATCCCAAAGCAGGCCCCAGGAGGCAGCAAGGGTTGCAACAGCAAGATAGACACTACCAGAAAAAGTATTCTGACAGCGGTGTAGTTGGATCTGAGGGATATAGGACGGAAGGTGGGAAAATGAGTGAGGAAGCTGCTGGAATGTCCAAGCCAGAGAAGAAGGTGGCCTGAAGGAAGCCAGCGTGATCCGGATGGAGAAGAGGGAGGCACAGTCGTTAGGAGGTGAAGTCGGTGAGACCTGCTGATACGGGCACAGCATGGAGAGAAGAGCCGGGGGAAGGAGGAGTCAAGGCTTAGTTATGAGATTAAATCAGCTCATCTGTGCTAAGTGTGGGCAGTAGCAGGCACTCCAGTGTTCCCGCCCTCACCCCCATCTGCCCAGCACCCGACGGTCACAGGTCCTCACCACAGGCTCACGACGTGCGTGTTCAGGGGAAGTGACTGGTTTATGAGTAAGCTGCTCCTTGTGCAACTTAACAAGAAAAAAAAAAATGAAGCCCAAATAATCAATCTTCTCAAACTTTAATTACTATTCTGAAGGTGCTGCCGAGTTTCCTGGAGGCATTCACAGGAATATCACCTCCCAAAGTACATCAGCTTCCTTATTTTCCCTTCACGAGTCATGGGGCCAGAGGAGGCCTCGCTTGGACATGTGAGAAAATAGAAAACTCGGGAATCAAGCTAGTCTCCATAGGATTTTATACCTTAAAATGCCCAAGGTCATGCAGAGGAATATAAAGAACAAAAGATACTAAGATATTACCTTTGCTTTGATTTCCATTTTTAATATGGATCCAATTATTGTCATTAGGTCGCTGATAATCACCAGGACGTACCAGCCGTTGATGAACTCCCACCGGTCAGCATCACACACCCGCCGTTTGTACTTCTCCAGGAAGAAATTTAGAAATCTCTACGGCAAACATTTTAAAAAGCACTTCTTACAAACCACACTACCCTCTGGAAGGAGAAGACAAGCGCAAAACAGCGCCCTCATCTGTGAAATGACAGGGCACTGCCTTGCCAACCTGATAGAGCCACTTCGAGGGTGGAGATTATGGCACACACTTTCCCCATAATCTACCCCAGCGTAAGCATTCCACTGCCTGCTAAACGAACTCGAACGTTAAATATGTATGCTCTAATGCCAACGGGCTCCTGTCATTATAGCCAACATACCGTACATTCCAAATATTTTCCATATCATCAACTCATTCATTCTGACGACAACCCGATGAACCAGGCACCATCAGCCCCACCACCCAGGTGAGGGCAGTGAGGCCCAGAGAGGCTAAGTCAGGACCTGCGTCCAGACAGGCCGGTTCCACAGTCTGTGCTCCTAATGTTACCCCCTCACTTTGGCAGAGACAGGACATTAACCTTGGATCAAGGGGATTGGAGAGCAGAGAAGAGAGGGGGAGGTTTACAAGGTAAACTGACAAAGGTCAAGATTAAGGAAAATGGCATGTAGACTATTTCCTTGCTCCACCGACAGTACTCCGCTGACTTCCTATCTCCCCTGACCCCAGAAGGGCATTTCTACACACGCCACAGACCAGAGAAAGACTTAGGGGGAGCTGGACTATGTACTCATAAGAGCCCTAAGGGTAGAAAGGTAAAATGAAACTCAGAGGAGAGTGTTCAAACTATTTAAAAAATAGAATAAACTATTTTATGCTTCATTATAACCCATTTACCATGCTTTCCTGTCAAAATGAACTCTGATATGAAGACAAAAGACAAAACCCACACATGCTATTACTTTGTTCTTAAGATCACTCCTGCACTAAAAGGGCTTCGTTTATTCTGTAAACATTCAAAAGCTTGAGAGTTCACCACTGAGCACCTGTACTTACTATCTCAGTTGTCAACAGGATAATGATATGATCCCGCCTGACCTACTCAGAGCCTTTACCCACTTCCTACACCCCAGGCTGATTATGCCTCATGGGGGCAATCACTCAAAGGAATCCGATTTAGTCAAAGGGCTCCAGAAAGGGCAGATGGTAAGACATCAGTGGTCCACCACTTGGTCAAACAGCAAGTAGGCCTGGAGGGCAGGGAGAAAACAGGGACACACACTTACCTTTCGTAACCTCAGAGCAAGAACAATGGATCTTGTGCACAGGATAAGAGATGCCAAGCAAATCACAATGACAAATGCATCAAACACCAGGACATACTCTGTATTTTTCTGAGCTGAGGAATAAAAACAGAATTCAAATGTTAAACACACCTTACCTGAGAAAAATTTCCAAAGAAAATGGCAGTGTGAAAAGAAGTTCAAATGATAAATGTTTTATCTATTGTTAAAACAAAATGTTTTTATCTGCTGTTAAAATGGTAAATTTCAGAAACAAATCACACTACATTCAGAGGTCCAAAAAGTAAAACATTCCCTGATGTAAAGATTTATACATTTAAAAATATGAGCTGCTAATAAGTGCATTTAAATTTATTCATAAATATTTACTGAATTCTATTATAAATAGAATTCAACAGAAGGTGATCCATTTGGGCTCCATGGGCTCCATTCAAAGAAGGCAAAACTACTGACATACTCTGAGTTCTTTCACCTAAAAGCACAGACACCAAGTTCATCATCAATGAGGGAAGAGACAAACTAAAACACCATCACTCAGACGCCCCATTTCTGCTTCTCAACCTCACTGTGCACCTTCCCAGAACAGTGCCAATTCCAGGTTTCTTTGCACATAGAGAAATAATTTCTTGGAATGGAAGTAAGGAGGAGCCTGGTAATCAGATTTTTGGTTTGGAATACACAGTAGCAGGGAGAATGTACTGGAGGGAGATGAAACTGTAACCTTAGCTTCTCTCAGACTTCGCAGTAGCATCCCAAATTCCACTCGGGCTCTCTCCTGCCTGGCCCCCACCTTCTCTACCAGGCTCTCCCCGCAGGGCTTTGCGCATGCTGGTCCCTCTGCCTGGAATGGCACATCTCCCCAACCCCCACACATGCTCAGATAATTAGGATGCAGCCTCAGGTTTCAGATTAAAAATCCCCCACCTCAGAACAGAATTCCCTAAATTCTCATCTCTCAGCCCCCTCATATCCTTTCACGGCACTCTCTGGGACTACACACATCTGCAGCTCCTTTTACTGTCCTTTCCATGACAGCCACTGAACTTATAATTACGTCTTCAAAGACCACAGCATGGAGCAGACACAGTGGAAAATGGGGAAGGAGCCCGATGACCTGGCTCTGAATCTCAGCTCTGCCCTCAGAAGCTGTAGAGCCTTGGGGAAGTTGCTGAACCTGTGTCTCGGTTTCCTCATCTGAAAAATGGGTAGAATAAAAAACACCTACATCATGGGGCTGTTGTGAGGATTATACAAGTTCATATATGTAAAGCCCTTGGAACAGCCCTAAGGAGATAGTAAGAAGGAACACTTAGTGGTTACTATTTTATCACTTAATATCCATCTTCCCCAGCAAAAGATTGGCTCTGTGAGGCAGGAACCATGAGTAGTTGCTATGGTTTGAATATTTGTCCCCTCCAAAACTCATGTTGTAATTTAATCTGCAATGTGGCAGTATTGAGAGGGGGAGCCTTTAAGAGGAGATTGGGTTATAAGGTCTCTGCCCTCACAGAGGGACCAATCCATTCACAGATTAATGGGTTACCATGGGAATGGCACTGGTGGCTTTAGAAGAAGAGGAAGAGAGACCTGAGCTAGCACACTCAGCCCCTCAGCATGTGATGTCCTGCGCTGCCTCGGGACTCTGAAGAAAGTCCCCACCAGGAAGGAGGCCCTCACCAGATGTGGTTCCTCAACTCTGGACTTCTTACAGTCTCCGGAAATGTAAGAAATACATTTTTTAAAATAAATTAGCTGGTTTCAGGTGTTCCGTTATAAGTGACAGAAAAAGGACAGGACAAAGACAGTAGTGTTGAACAAAATACATCACCTGTGCTTAGCATAATGCTTCAGTATACTCACAAATAAATGAAAAGAACTGAGAACATGAGACCCCTGAATAGTCTAAGTCAGAACTTATGAAGATCTAAGCTGAGCGGGGCAGAGGGAACGGAGAAGGCACAGGGCTGCAAGAGATGGAGAGTCACGATCTGGTCTCCAGCTGGACCTGGGGAACAAGGAAGGACAACCAAGAATGATCCCTGGTTTTCTGTCTCGGGTAAACTGAGTTCAGCCTGGACATTCATGAAAAGAGAGGGAGATTCAGTGGCAGCTGAAGCCACGGGAGGGGCCAGCTACTCAGAGAGCCCACAGAGAGACAGGCAGAGCAGGAAAGATGGTGGGTTGGGAGGGGGCGGGGGGACAATGTTTGAGAATTAGAAAAGAGATGAGCTCAGTAACGAGATGGAGAAGAAAGGCCAGGGGAGAAGGAAACAGGACTGTGGACAGACAACCATCAGGGGAGAGACTACAGCCGGGGCACTCCACAGTGACACCTCTGCAGAAAGGGCACTGAAGAGAAACACCAGCGTGTCCTCGGATTTAATAACGCAAAGGTGTGGGTGATATTGGCACGAGTGTCTGAGGGCAAAGCAGCTCATCCAGTGGGTGACAAGCAGAGACAGCCAGCTAGTAAATGTAAGCCCCTGAGCAAATGACTTAACCTTATTAAGCTTCAGATGCCCCTACGAAACAGGGAGGGCAAGGGCACCTGCTTCACAGGGCTGTCATGAGAATCAGGTGGCACAATCTACGTAAAGTGTTTGTTAGAATAGTGCCCATCACCTAGTGCTTACGTTTGCCTTTAGCCTATTCATGCTCAAGAAATTTAAGCTATCTTGGGATATCATCTAATGTGTAGGTAAGAAAACAACTTAGCTCTATCAGAGGACCTTTCTTTTCTTTTCTTGGTCCCATAGAATGGGGCAGAAGAAATAGACGCAGTTCTTGGGAAGATGAGACTGAAAATCTTACAAAAATGCAAGGACAGCATCTGGTACTTTCCTTTCTGACATATAACTAGAACAAAAATCTCTAAGATTGCTTGCAATGGGCCTTATTTACAGATGGGAAAACAAACAGACCTAGAAAAATAAACTATCCCTCCTAACAGAATCCACTATAACATTCTGTTTTTCTTTGAATTATTGAGAAGACTAGTTTGGTGTGCTAAAATATATATATATTTTATAAACATCCTAACTGCTTTCTCACACTATTGAAACAATGTCATCCCACAGGAACATTTCCCAAACCTGGGCTTATAAAACACTAGTCTAGGAAGATGCCCCTGCCAACCTGGTTAGGGAAGTCCCACAGACCACTCAGCCCTTCCAAAGGCCTGAAAGGTCCTACACATACCACCACTAGCCTGCCCTTGGGACTCTAACCAGGGCTTCCTGAAATCACTGAAGCCCCCTTCCCCATAATACCATTTATATCGCCCATCAATGGGGAATCCTGCCCACTAATTCCTCCCGAAGCCCCTCCCTCCAAATGGCTGTATTTATAAAATCAAGTTATGTGAAGATCAGTGTCACATTTGGAATTGGGAATCAGAGGTCACAAAAGGCAACATGAGGTTTATATGTGAAAATGGACATTCGCCTTCATATCCACCTTGAGATAATACGATAATATTGAGATAAGAAGAAGGAGAGAGAGCCTGGGGCTAAGTGCATGGATGTGAACGAGCCTGAGAACTTTTTGGGAATAGGGTAAGAATCGCACCAGATGTCGCCGTCGCCTTTGTCCCACTTCCCCCAAAGCCAGGACAATCTTGATCCACCAGACAGCTTCATATGGGGAGGAAATCCATTTCCGAAGCTGGTTTCCAAACATCAGCATTTTAAGGCTTTCACATCACATCATTTTATGTTAAATTCGTATTCTCCTAGTGCTAGCTGGTTTCTTAATGCACAGCTCTAGGAGAAGCATGTGTAAATGTTAGTGTTTTTATCCAACGGTCTATGAGGTTTGTATTTCTCTTCATTGGCCACAGGAGGGGCCCAGAGAGCCTCTCTTCTGAGCACAGGCCAGGAAAAAACCCCTACCTATCTTAAGTAGCCTCATGGGGAGGAAGGAAACACTGTTCTGGCAACACATTTGACTAACTCATTCTGTCATTTTGATCTTTATAACGACCATTCCAAATCACATATGCAACAAAGGTTAGTTGCTTTTCACAGAAAATTGCACCTTATACTTGAACTTGGGAACACAGGCACCTAATCTTCATGTATCTGTGAGGAAAGTGATGTTTGCTGGGGAATAGTAACTGCTTTTTAACAAAAACCGAAACAGTATATTCAGATCAGAGGCTGAAGTCAGTGCAACTACAGAAATCAAAACTGAAATCATTGAGACATATGATACAACTGAAAAGCAGCAGGCCACAAATCAATGATACTTTAAAACAAATCTAAAATAGGAACCACAGGTATTTTACATTTTATTTTGTTCCAATAATCAAGTCAAAGGGAAACTCACTTGAACACAACTTGCAGATTAAAAAATACTGACCATCGGTCATTAGCATCATCCCGACCCCTTGCTGAGCAAACAGATCAGGTTAGGTAGGTAGCCTATTTTAAACATGTGGATTAAGAGACATTTTCCAAGTAATGACTGAGTAAACGACCCAGCATTTGTACAGGTTGCTCTCCGGCTCTCAAGGCCTTGATTCTTTTCCATTGTCCGAGGCTCAGATCAAAGCATACCTTCTCCAAGAGTCATTTCTAGATTTTATTTCTCACTCTGCCCAAGTCAAATTTAACTTTTGCTTTCTTTCCCATACTTTTTGTCTATGCACCACTTATTTTTATCTGCAACACATTAGAGGTTTTATAAGCATGTCAGTCTCCCTCACTAAGGCATTTTCTTTCTTTCTCCCTCACTAAGGCCTCATAATTAATATGTGCCAACTCTTGTTCTCAGTGCTTAGCTTTACATACTGACTCATTTAATACTCAGCATCCTGGAAGGATAAGTGCAAAAGCTGAGTATCCCTTATCTGAAATGCTTAGGCCAGAAGTGTTTCAGATTTCAGATTTTTTTTGGATTTTGGAGTACTTGCAACATACTTACTGGCTGAACATCCCAAATCCAAAAATCTGAAACCTGAAACACTCCAATGACCATTTCCTTTGAGCATCATGGTGGTGCTCAGAAAGTTTCCAATTTTGAAGCAATCCAGATTTCAGATTTTCACATTTGGGATGCTTACCCTGCACTATTATTACCCTAATTTCACAGAGAAAGATACTGAGACAGACAGGTGAAGTCATTTGTCCAATATCACAGGCACAATAAGCAGCACTAGAACCCCAACCCAGGTGGTCCGGCTCCAGAGCCTGAGCTCCTAACCACTGACGCACGCTACCTTTCCTGAAGGAGTGAATTAAACAAAAACACAAAGCTTTGGGATATGCTCTACAGAGTTTAACACATTGATTGCCACACAAAAAAACCAGAAACGTTTCCTTGGGGCCACAGTGTTTTATTACTAAAACAGAATAAAAACTTTGAGTGTAATTTAAAGCATAAATAGAAAAATGAAATTTACTGACTTTTATTTATTTAATCCACGTTTTTAGAATTAAATTTTCAATATTAATTGTAATAATAAGAACATTAACAAGATTTTATATATGCTTTACATGGCCCCAGGATCAAAACTAGAGTGAGTTAAGTACAACTCTCATGGCGGTTAATGTATTAATGCTCAAAATGTGGTTTTCTAGAAATTGTCTTCCTATTAGCATCAAAATAAATCATTTAAACACCCCAAATCCCAAAATAAAGTGTTAAAGTACATCATGGGCAAACATATAGCATACTTACTAGATCCAAATATGTTTAAGTCTTTACATTCTTCGATGTTGGCATCACTGTCAAAATAGATTTTGATTTTGCCACTGTGAGCTTTATTGTCAAAGGTAATCTGGAGACACAAACATATAGAGAGGTTACAGCCCAGCAGAAAGCATAACTTGTTTGATCAACTTCGTTTTTAAAAAAAAAAATCAATGGCATCTAAACAGTGTGCTGATCCAAAAAGAATTATACTGGTCAGCAAAATGGCCAACTAGAGTTGCCTGGTGCTCACCCCCCTACCCCCAAAAGGGGCCAAAACAATGAACAAACAACTATTTTTGACTGGAATGACTGAGGAAGTATGCTGGAGAGCATCCGGGGAGTGGGGAAATCCTGGTGGAGCACAGAAGCCCACGAGAGCACCATAGAGAAGGGAGCAAGGCCCCCTCCCTCTGCCACACTGCCTCCCTCACTGGGATCAGCTCAGGAGCAGGCGGGAACTTATTATTGCAGGAGAAAGTTAAGCTGGAGACTCCCAGTGGTCCCCTTTACCACCACAGAAGGCAGTAGTCTTTGCTAAAGGAAAGTCCTCCTCAGGCCCCATGCACACTCAGCCTGACAGTCAGTCAGGTGGCAACCCCCGTCCCTCAAAGAGCCTACCACAACCACCTCCAGCAAAACCATGCCACCACTGTCACAAAAAACTCCCACAGCTTAGGCTATGAAAGCAACCATGGACATTGTTGATAAGGATTACAACTGAAGAAAATGGATAGAGACCACCCAGAACCAAAGCCAATGTACTACACCCAACTGACACCCTAGGACCCCTCTATAGGAAAAAGTCCCTTCCTATGAAAGCTACTCCATAAAATTGGAAAAAGCAACTGTTTCACCAGACGCATAGATATCAATGTAGGGACAGAAGAAACATGAAAAAACAAGTAAATATGATACCCCCAACAGGAACACAGTAATTATCAAGTAACAGACCCCAAAGAAAAGAATACTTACAAAATAGCTGAAAAAAAATTCAGAATAACAATCTTAAGAAAACTCAGCAAGATATAAGAGAATACAACAATTTGGTGAAATCAGGAAAACAATTTATGATCTGAATGAGAAATTCAACAAAGAGATAGCATAAAAAAGAACCAAACATAAATCTTAGAGTTAAAAAATTCAATGAATAAAATAAAAAATACAAATAAGAGCTTTAATAATAGACTAGCTCAAGCGGAAGAAAGAATTTCTGAACTTGAAGACAGGTCTTTTGAAATAACTCGGTTAGAGGAAAAATAGAAAATAAGAATAAAAAAGAATGCAAAAGGCCTGTGAGATTTATGGGACACCATTAAGTGAACAAATTTTTGCATTACAGGAATTCCAGAGGGACAAGAGATGGAGAAAGGCACAGAAACCCTATTTAACAAAATAATAACTGAAAACTTCCCAAGTCTTAGGAGAGATGTGGGCATGCAGATCCAGGAAGCACAAAGATCCCCAGTTAGATTCATCCCAAATATATCTTCTCTGAAGCATTTTATAATCAAATTGTCAAAAATCAAAAACAGAGAGAATTTTAAAAGCTGTAATAGAAAAGCATCAAGTCAGGCCGGGCGCGGTGGCTCAAGCCTGTAATCCTAGCACTCTGGGAGGCCGAGGTGGGCGGATCGTTCTGAGCTCAGGAGTTCGAGACCAGCCTGAGCAAGAGCGAGACCCCATCTCTACCAAAAATAGAAAGAAAATTAATTGGACAGCTAAAAATATAGAGAGAGAAAAAATTAGCCGGGCATGGTGGCACATGCCTGTAGTCCCAGCCAGTCGGGAGG
>RJWJ010001626.1:0-107524 GCA_004363605.1 Indri indri | reverse complement strand
GAGAGTGAGACTCTGTCTCAAAAAAAAAAAAAAAAAAAAAAAAAAAAAAAAAAAAAAAAAAAAAAAAAAAAAGTCTGAAAAGCATCAAGTCACATATAAAGGACTCTCCATTAGACTGTCATCAGATTTCTCAGCAGAAATCTTGCAGGCCAGGACAGAATGGGATGAATGGCACTATACAAATCTTTCAATCCTCTACTATGAAGCTCTAAAATCGAAATTCTCAAAAATGACAACAGCTACAATTGGTGGCTAAGGAACACACAATAGATAAAGATATAAATTAGGGCAACAAGGAAAATTATACTGATGAAAATGTCCTCATCACAGGATTTCTTTAAACATTCTATTAAATTAATGAAAAAATATCATCTAAGGGGTTAGGAGGAATACATGAATCTCACCAAATCCAGGATTTCAGATCTCTGGTTCAGAGAAATCCTAGAGCAAAACAGCCAACCACTTCTGGGAACAAAAATCAGAATTCACCAGTCTTTGACAAGAGTACACAATGATCTTATTTATTATGCTGAAGGGAATTTAAAAGCATTTCTTTCAATTTAGTCCTTTAGGTAGGAAATTCTGGGTTTTTACTAGGCTGAAAATAATTTTTATGTTTGCTTCAAGAGCTACATAGTGATTTCAGAAACAACAAAGATTGCTCCAAGGCTGCAAGCTGAACTTAAGATGTCCAAATGCCCTCAATCTTCCACATTATGGATTTTAAATCAATTGTTTAAAGTTTTTAAGTAATATATGCCAAGTATTCCTTAGGGTGAACACATTAAGAAATCCAAAAAGTTCACAGGCAAAAAGCTTGGAGAGCTGAATGTGTAGGTGATGAAACCCGCATGCATCTGCATGTCACTGAACATAAGCTAAGTTCTGTGTAATCTAGGAACATCACTACATCCAAACCATAGGTTCAGGAATTAAACCACACCATCCTCATTTCTATATCTATAAGCTTTGACTAAACCTCCACTAACACCGGCACTCTAGGTCTCTGTTTTCCCCAGGAGAGCCTTTCTCAAGCCTTGGGAACCTTAAGCAGATGCATCAATAAGTCCAAAGAACAAAACAAAAATGAAGAGCCAATATTTTTTGACCCATGCTGCTGACCATATCACGACAAAGTTATCAATGACCTCATCCTTGCAGACCCTGCTCCTCCAGCTCTTCTCCTGACTCTCTCCACATCCCTCCAGATGCTCCCAGTGCTCCTCTGGCTCACCCACCCCAGGGAGATTAACCGTACTCTTCTCAGCTGAAGACATTCTTCCTTACCATGTATCACAACCTGTAGTTACTTTTTTCTCATTTAGTTGTTTTCCTGTCTGTTTCCTCCACTAGGCTGTAAGCTTCCTGAGAGCCACTGCACCTCTAGGGCATAGCAAAATGCGTGGTGCATAGTAGGGACTCATTAAGCATTTATTGATTGTTGTTAAATAAAGCACTCTTGTGAATTGCTAAAAGACAGTGTATACAAATACAACTTTCAGCTAAGCATCCCAGTTTAGCCCTTTAAACAGGAAAGGAAGGGCTAGAAGGAAGAAAAGAAGCACAAAAAGGACAGAAAGAGAATAGAAAAGACAGATGGAAGGAGAGAGAACGTCCATGAACGTAAGAAGGCAGCTTACTCTCCCCACAAAAGTGAACAGTCTCTTCTACTACACATGCCCCCTCCCAAAATAAAAAGAAAAACAACCGCGCTTTTGCAGACTGGCCTTCAGATCAAGGGAGCAGTTTCTGCCTCAAGGTTTGAAAACATTTACCATAATATTTACAAAGACCTTCCTTTGAAGCTGATAGTAACACTATAGATACTTAAAATACTTGTCATGAACTCTTTTTTTTAACATATTAGGAGAGTAGGAGGTCAAAGCCAATTTTTAAAATTCTTCTTTTAACCCAGAAATCTAGTTTTTAGAAGTTGAAAAGGGTGTGCTTCATCTTCGCAAGTAACGGTCTCTGGATCAACAATACCATAACATATCATTAGATCTGTTTGAAACACAACTGCATCTAATTCATCTATAGGCTGGTGTGTTTTATATTCTGCATCTACAAAAGGTGTAGGGAAAAATAAGAGAAAGTGGCTTAGTAAAATAAAAACACTTGCCGTATTCTGAAAGATGTAACAGTCTGGTAACTCACGGTAATGAATCGTTTGTAGGTCAATGCCTTTGAGTTGAAAGGAGATTTCAACTTTTAAGAGCCTGAATAAAATATATTAAAAGGTATAAATTGTCACAAGGTTATTATACTACTCTTCTTCCCCTACCCCCATTTCCTGGAAAATGAGACTTAAAAATGTAATTACCGATAAAATTCCAATCTGAAGAATGATGAGTTCTTCCAGTCCTGAGGGTTCCTGGAGAAAGCCTCAAGGTCTAAGTGAACACAATCTAGGGCAATGAAAGAACAAAAAATCGTTGTTCCAGGCAAAAATCAGATGTTAAAACTCGTGGGCAAAAGCGTAAGGAGAAGCAGGATACTTAGAAAGTTTCAAAGTATTAATATCTCCCCGGAAAATACTTACTAATTACACAGGAAGAATAATAGTAAACTTACAGTGGAACCTGGCAGAGGCCACACTAACCAAGTGATCAAAGTTAACATCGTCAGTAAGGGGATAAACAGACATGACACACCCCCAGTACAATGTACTGAGAAGGATACATCATCACTTGAGTGGTATTCCTGCCAAAAATGCAAAACCTCAATCTAGTCAGAAGAATCAGAAAAGCCCAATGCAGGGACATTCATTCTACTCTTTTAAAATGTTAAGATCATAAAAGTTAAACAAACAAACAAAACCAAGGAATTTTATCTTGCTACAGATTAAAAGAGACTGAAGAGACATGACAACTAAATGCCAGATGTGATCCTAGATAGGATCCTGGAAGGGGGGGGCGGTATTTTGCTGTAAAGAACATTAAGACAATTGATGAATAGGGTTTGCAGATCACAGTATTGCATCAATGTTAATTCATCATCTTGACAACTGGTCAGTGGTTATGTAGGAGAATGCTCTTGTCTGGGGGAAATGCACACTGAAGTATTTAGAGGTAAATAAACAGCAAGTCTGTAACTTTAGTAGAAATATTTATACATAGGAAAAATGATAAAGCAAATGCAATAAAATGTTAGTATTTGGGAAATCTGGATGAAGAGTATAGAGAAAATCTTTGTGTTATTTTATAACTTTTCTGTTAAGTCTGACACTTTTTCAAAATAAAAAATAAAGAGAAAGGCAAGGAGCTCAGGTTGTATACAAGTAAAAACAAATTACGAGCCATAAACTATAGAAGAACGATCAATTCCAAGAACCTCACATGTAAATCAGCCTCATTATTGTTAGTCTAACATCCTTGCTTTACAGGGCAGGACACCAGGAGGTGTAGTGAGGAGCACCTTTCAAAGTCACAGAGACCTAGAGACAGAACAGGTGTGAAACGCATGGCTGCCCCTTCCCCAGGTAGCCACCGCTCCTTCTGTGCTGTCTTTGAAATGGAAAAGGTAGGGCCTAGTGCCATGCCTGGCACCCAGTAGGTGCTCAAGAATCTTGGTAGACTTAGTGGCTACTTCTTTAAGAGTGTTATCTCACAATCGTTAGCCTTAACTTGCTAGTTGATCCCTTCAACTAGAGTATAAGGTCTTTGAGAGCAAGGACACAGCTATGTTGTACCTCATTGCCTACCATATAGCTGGCACTCAAAATATGTCCCGATGTGTGAGGAACACTTACGTTTAATGAAAATTAGGCACCCTGAACCAAAAACAGGGACACAGAGCTGAAGAGAGAACTCAACAAGCATAATATTTAAGAAAGGTAGATTTTAGAGAGTGTGTTTGGCAAATAAAGTATTAGTGTCAAGAAACAACCTAATGGGCTAGGATCAAGCCTGTAATCCTAGCACTCTGGGAGGCTGAGGCGGGTGGATCCTTTGAGCTCAGGAGTTCGAGACCAGCCTGAGCAAGAGCGAGACCCCATCTCTACTAAAAATAGAAAGAAATTGGCCAAACAACTAAAAAAAAAAAAAAATAGAAAAAATTAGCCGGGCATGGTGGCGCATGCCTGTAGTCCCAGCTACCTGGGAGGCTGAGGCAGGAGGATCGCTTGAGCCCAGGAGTTTGAGGTTGCTGTGAGCTAGGCTGACGCCATGGCACTCTAGCCCGGGAAACAGAGTGAGACTCTGTCTCAAAAAAAAAAAAAAAAAAAAAATACCCAATTCATTCATTTATTCAGTCAATATTTGCTGAAAGCCAGGCGCTGTGCTAGGCACTGAAGGTAAAGCAATGAACAAGACAGACTTGGCCACTGCCTTCATGGACTCACATTCTAGAGGGGGAGATAAACAATAAGTAAAAAAACATATACCAGGTAATTTCACCATGTGAAAAGTACTATTAAGACACAGAACAGTGACTGAGAATAACTAGGTGTGATAGCCTCACCTTAGGAAAGGTGGTCAGGAATGACTCTCAAGGTGCTAAGATGTTTGAACTGAAACTGTTTTCCTAAAGGAAAAAGAATCAGCTATGCATAGGTCCAGGGGCTACTATTCCTGGTGAGAAAAAACACAAGTACTAAGGCCTCCACGTGAGAAAGAGCCAGGTTTGTTCAACAAACAGAAAGGATGATGCTACAATAGAGAAACCAGGACAAGGGCGTGAGAAGCTTAGGAGGCAGGCAGGTGGCCAGCTCCTATAGGGTCTTGTGGATTTTATTCTAAATGGGATGAGAAGCCACCAGTGGTTTTTAAACCAGAAAGTGATATGAGCTGATTTACCACTCTGGCTGCTGCGGGGTGGCGCAGGGCAGGGCAGGGCAGGGGATGTGGAGGCAAGACCAGAAGCAGGGAGACCACCTAAGCACATAGTGGCTTAGACTCTGGTTGAGCCAGGGGTAGGCAGAGAGATGGGGGAGGTTTGAAATGATCTGTTCGGGAGACAGCAGGTTTGAAATCACTATTAGGCAACACAATGGAGTTGTCAAGTAGCCAGTTGAAGATACAAGGAGCGTGGAGCTCAGGGGAGAAATTTAGGTTAGAGGTGTAAATTTGGGCACCAGAGAGAAAGGGCATGAATTACTTCTCAGAAGCTGGAAGGGGTGGGTGTGGGCCCTGCTGCTCAGGTGAGGCTTTAACTGTGGCCTCACCTCTGCACTCTTTTGTAACACAAGGGTGAAAGAAGTGGAGAGAAGCTATGCAAGCAGCATTGAAGATGTGGCGGCGAGAAGATGAGGGGGTTGTACTCTGGCACACTTGTCCTGTAAGCATCAGCTGCTGGGGCACAGGGACAGAAGGGGCTGGGGACCAATGGCCCTTAAGAGGGTCCAGGTAAGAAAGGAGTGGCAAGCGCCCTGGCAGCTTTTGTGAGGGAGGGATATTGCTGGAAAAGGGTATACCTAAGCTGCATACAGAAGGCACTGAAGGCAGGAGGTGATGATGGACAGTGGAAACTGTGATGAAGCCAGTAAAAAAAAAAGAGAGAGAGAGAGAGACATGTCTATGTGAAGTGAAGGATCTTCGGAGAGCACTGACGCAGTGCTTCAAAAATTGAATGTGTATGAATCACTTTGGGATCTCATTAAGATGCACATTTGGGTTCAGTAGCTCTAGGGTGGGGCCTGAGATTCTGCATTTCTCACAAGCTCCCAGTAATGTCCATGCTGTTGGTCTTTGAGAGCAAAGATCTACCTACCAGCACTGATTACGTGGCCTTGGCGTGGTTGCCTACCTTGACTGAACATTAGTTTCTTCAACCATAAAATGAAGGCCAAACTGGTGATATTTAAAGTCCTTCCAACATTCTTATTCGAAGGTGAAATAAAAAGAAAAATTAAACTGATCTGAGTAAACAGCTATATTCTGAGAGAAGCAACATGTTCAAGATCTATGTGTCAGACACTGTCCTAGGCCTTTTTCTCCTGCATTTCATTCACTCCAAGATGGAACTCTTTTCACTTTTAAACATCTCTAAAGCAGATGAGTCTTTAGAAAAAATTGATAGCATCTTAGATTCTGAGAAGTATGACAGAATTTTATTAATTTTATACCATTTGTAAAATTCTCCTTATAAAAGTCTGTTTTGTTGTTCAAATTTTGTATTACTTTGTTCATAATTATAGAGTTAAAGTTACACTTTATTTAAATGCACATGTAGAACTCTCTGATGTCCGGCTGACCTTATTACACTATAGTCATTGCTGCCTAGAGCCTGGTGGCAGCAAAACTGAGATTTCTGTAAAAGGATGGCAAAAACCCTGAGTAAAACATCAAACTTAAAGCAGAACAAATTGATATCTATATTAACAGCCTCATCACTTGAATGAATCTTGCTTACAGAGCAGAATACTTCAGCTAATGAAATAACAACCCTCTTGGTGGATGGATTAGACATGGTCTTAAGATAGCAAGAAAAATAGATGAAATGGTCAGAATGTCTCATGCTAAGAACATGTGGAGAGAAGAACATAAGAAACTCAAAAACTGTATTACAGAAAATGAAATGCTATATTAGAATAATAGCCACCCAAATGTTATTAAAAAAAATTTTTTTAACAGGATTTGTAACAATCACCCCAGTGAGGCTGACCTGGAAAGCTACCACTCCAGAGGCAGAACCAGGAGGGATATGACCACAGCACGAATTAAGGGAAATGCTGGCCTTGATCTATACAATCAGTTGTGCAACTAAATATAAACCTACAAGGAAAGCTGGGCATAGAGGCAGATCTTTGCATTTAGCACAATGAAGGGATGATTCTCTTAATAGTAAAGATAATGCAAAATTCATGGGTAGTTAATCTAGAACAGCTTCTGCTAGTTCACCTACTTAAATTATAATGCCAAATTAATGAAGTAAAATGCAATTCCTATTTACATAATCCACAGGCTTCCTCCAATGTATTCAAGAAAAGTGGGGCTAAAATCCAGTATCAAGTATTTTAAAAATATTCTTTACACATTTTGAATCGATACATCAAAAGATTCTCTTTGACAAATCATATGTAAAAAGTCAAAGAATATAATTAACCTGCTTAAGCAATTTCTCTTAAAATAAGGTCAAATTAATAATCAACCTCTGTCCACATTCTGATTGAAAAGAAATGAACCAGGGCACCACTGTCCACTGGTCAGGGATACTGACTTTGGCCACATTTCTTTAATCAGTTTTTCCAAGAAAAATCAATTGAGAAAAAACAGCATATGAATCACTGGGAAACAGCCATATGGTGCATACAGTTTGAGTTGCACATTTTTAAAAGGGCAAGTGACAGATGGCTTCCTTGAAACACAGGGCGAGGGGACAACCTTTCAGCCTCACCTATCAAGTCCTCTTATCACAGCTACAGGAAATCACCCACTGGGAGGAATACAGTTGAGGTAAAAGATTAAGAGTAAACCATGATTAGCCTCTGTAGGTGGACCACCAAACAGATCTCAGATTAGCAGAAGCCTCCAGGGCAATAAGACAAACCGCATTTCATTTGTTGTTGGCTACAAAACCAAGCAACCGTCCTCTAAATGGTCTCTGAAAGCGGCCTGGGAGCCAGACACCACAAGGGCCCTGATGGTGCTGGCTGACGGGCTGCCTTCTGTCGGCGTCCAGAGCACACAACACATATGCTCATAAAGAGATTCTGAACAGGAAACCTGTAGAAACAGAATTAAAACCTCTGTCTTATAGAGGTGTTCTCCTGTTGTGTCACCAAGGTACCTTAAGATCAGATTATAGGAAATATGATAAAATATGGTAAAATGTGATACTCTCATTTTAATAAAACCATTTCGAATTTAAACTGCTATTAGGACCTCTACTCCCAAACTGTTAGGTACTTGAGAAGCCACAAATGATTAATCTTTGCAACCCTAGTACACAGAACTGAGTGCCCTAACCTGGTGACTATATACCAGGTTTGTTGAGTGAATAACAAAACCCCCAAAGTCTTAAGTCAAACACTTTGCATTTACATATGGTGTGCCTTTAAATTCTTAACAAAATGGCACAATTCTACTTGATTAGCTATTAACGTTTTGCCAAGCAATCTCCTAAAAGAGAAAATGAGTTACTCATCACAATTTATCTTTGAAGAGCATTTATATACAAATAATAAGAACAAGTGTACAAAGCATTTTTACATATATCATTTCATTTAATACATACAGGCCATTTTTTCAAAAAGCCTAATTGTCCCCTCATGGAGGGACAAAACCTAAACAACAGGAAATAGCTGTGCATTATCCCAAAACCAACAATTTTGAATTGCACTAAAAAGATCCACAAATGCTGTCCCTGTCCCATCGCCAAAGCCACAGCAGTTTCTTTTTTTTTTTTTTTTTTTTTTTTTGAGACAGAGTCTCACTCTTCTTGCCTGGGGCGAGTGCCGTGGCGTCAGCCTAGCTCACAGCAACCTCAAACTCCTGGGCTCGAGCAATCCTACTGTCTCAGCCTCCCGAGTAGCTGGGACTACAGGCATGTGCCACCATGCCCGGCTAATTTTTTTTTTTCTGTATATATTTTTAGCTATCGAATTAATTTCCTTCTATTTTTGGTAGAGACGGGGTCTCGCTCTTGCTCAGGCTGGTCTCGAACTCCTGAGCTCAGAACGATCCGCCCGCCTCGGCCTCCCAGAGTGCTAGGATTACAGGCGTGAGCCACCGCGCCCGGCCCACAGCAGTTTCTTGAGCCAAAGCCCTCTGCAGGCAAATGTTAAAGTGACAGTCTCGAATAGCAAAAGTTAGCTCTCACAAAAGCAAAGTTGTTCCATTTGAGTTGCCAGCACATGAGGGCATTTTTACTCCTGCCACAGATGACGATAAAGACATATAATGAAATTACCGTTGCATTACCTATCTCAATGTCGCTGTCAATATTCAGTGTCTCGTTAGAAGGAAACGTGGTCCCTTTCTTGTAATGCTGCTTACAGACTTTTAAGCCAACTCTATTGTCTTCATTTGCTCCATAACCAAGGGTCCCCAGGGTAATGTCCTTTAGACGATGATACTATTAAAAATAGTTAAATGAAAACACATACGAACTTTCAGAAGTTTGATCAGAAGTTATTGCATATGGAATGTACTTTGATAATAGCTACTTTTTATTGTTTACATCGTGCCCCTCAATAGAACTTCCCCACTGAAGTTATCACACAGAAATTTTCTCAGATTGTGCAGGAACACACTGCCTCACAGAACTCAAAACTAAAGCAAACATGCTTACAGAGGGCTGCGTCTCACTGAGAGCCAAAGCCAAGGTCCTGCCTTATCTCTATGACCTCATCCCTACTGCCCTCCCTTTGGCTGTACCCCACAAAGCCACACTGGCCTCCAGGCAGTTCCTGGAGCTTGCCGGGCATACTTCAGCCTCCAGCCTTTGCTGTTCCCTCTGCCTGGAACCCCAGGTATCCACCTGCTTGGTTCACTCCTTCGGGTCTCAACTCAATATCGCCACCTCAATGGGGCCTTCCCTTACCAATGAAAATTGCAAACATATATCAAAGCTGTGCATTGTACCCCATAAATGTATAATATATACAATCACTATTTGTCAATTCAAAATAAAAAATAAAATTGCAAACATCTATCACCACACCCAGGCACTCCCCATCTCCTTCCCTGCTTTATTCCTTAGCAGTTACCCCTTTCGGACATACCACTAAGGACCCGAGCCATGCACACCCCAAGCTTGTATCAACACAACTAACATTAACTTACATTACCTTACATTGGCTGATACTAACACCACTTTACTGTTTGGCTATCTGCACTAACAGGGCTTTACTAGCCCCCATCTTCTTAATAATGGCTTTATTATCCCAGGAAGCTTTTGCCCTGGAACATAAAAGTTGCAAATAACTGTACAGCTTATTTCAGGAACATCCAAAAAACTCATTTAAACTCACTTAAAGACACCAATCTGAAGGTTTAGTCTGATAACAACTCCAAGACTTTTTGAAGCTGCCCCACCACCCTCACCTTGGTGTCAACCAATCCTAAACTGTTATATCCTGATCCTTACCTAATTCTACTCAAGCTCCCCCCACACTGAAGAACTCCCTCCCTACCGGAGGTGCTACTGAGACTGATCAAGATAGCATCCTCCTTATCACTGTAAGCAGTAAGCTCAGCTTTGTTCATCAACATGTTTTTCTTGGGTGGTGTTTTCAGGGAGCCAGCATTTGATACATTTTACTTCTTTTTATTTGTTTATCTCTCCCCTCTAGACTTACGCTCTGTAAGGTCAGGGTTTTCATCTGTTTTATTCACTGCTATATCCCCAATGTCTAGAATAGCACCTGCTACCTACTAGGTACTTGAATATTTATTGAATGAATGAAAAAGAATAAGAACGGTTTCTCTCCCCTAAATTCTTTCTTCAGCTCTACCAATCCGTTCTCTCATACCTATTTAGATATAACTATATTATATTCCATATTCTTGAGATTCAGCTAGGGTTATTAATGCTAAGGCATCAAAACTGAGACTGTAGAATCTTAGATTTGGTATCAAATCTTCATCAAATTTCCTAAGATGGCAAATCTTGATCTTGGGTAACCTCCCAAAAGTAGGGGTATAAAGGGATAAATAAATAATATAAATCTTAAAGAAAAATTCAAAATAGGCAAACTCTACTGTGTGGAAATGTAGCTTTGGAAATAGCAATAAACATTTTTGGTAGATTATGCAAAATTTGCATTAGAATATTTTAATATATGTATAATTTTTGTTTGTTTCCTAAGGTAAGGCCAAGTATCAATATGCACTTAAAGTATAGGTCATTTGCAACAACAGAACACTTGCCTGATTAATAGCAAAAAAGATGCTCTCATAGGCGTCCTCTTGAGTATATACACTGCAGCTATAGTCATCTTCATCTATACCAGAATATCCTTTCAAAAACAAGTGCTTAAAAGCAACTGCGTTATCTTCTTTGAAAGCAACCACCAGCTGGTTACTTAAACCAAAACGAACAAGCTAGAAAAGAAAATCAAATAGGAATACATAAACTTTACCATTTACCAGGGAAGGCAAAT
Source organism: Indri indri (assembly GCA_004363605.1). NCBI lineage: Eukaryota > Metazoa > Chordata > Mammalia > Primates > Indriidae > Indri > Indri indri. The sequence continues at coordinate 96,480 of RJWJ010001626.1, read as the reverse complement.
GACTTCTTATTATCATCAACCCTCACCTGTAAACAGCAGAAGAAAAAGATAAATTTTTTGGTTTATATTAATACCATCCATGTCAAAATCCAAGTCCCAATGAATAGCCTCGTTAAGCTACATCAGCAATTCAAAATAGTATAAAGCTAAAAGAGATTATCACTCCCAATGACTAAAGACCCTACTGGCCTTTAATTAAGAAAGAAAGAATCCAAGTCAGTTAAATCTGAATCCATTTTTCTTATACTTGAATTTCAAATTGTTTTCAAAATTGATTACTTAGTAAATGTAGCAATAACGCATGTTTTACTGATTTAACATTTAGAAATTGTACATATGTTTTTTAAAAATCACACTACGTTTTGCATGTGGCTTTTAAAAATGTTTTTGAAAAGTGGCCTCCATAAATACTTACTCCAGCTAAGAGGTAATAATTATCCAAAGAATTCAATTAATCCAGCTCTGAAAGAATTCTATAAGATTTACATCTAAGAATTTCTCCCACCAAGATCTACAGCATCAAAGCACTCGAAAGAACAACAGGGCTTGCTTTACCTGTAAGATGTCAAGCTCATTCGTTGCCACCAAGCACCCATCTGTTCCTGATAAAACACCTACTTATTCTCCCTTACACTGTATTCTGGCACATGGTTAGGTACCCAAGGGCTCTCTTCACCAGGAGTAAAAGTTTTCTTCTTGGAACTCAATAAATGGGGAAACTAGTCAGCACCAAAAGTTCACAAAAAATATAGGAAACTACAGATACACACTCATTCTCCCTCTCTGTTTCTCTCCACACGCCCACTTTCTCACACGCGCACACTCTCATTCTCATCTTCTCTCTCGTCTCTCTCACATATACACACAGGCAGTGGTAGTGGTGAAGTCAAAACCCTGTAAGCCTCACACGTCTTTCCCCAGATCCCCAAGTGATCTCCTCAGCTGCCTTACAAAACAATGAGACTCTGGAAAGTTTGCCCAAGTCCTCACTCAACTAAGTCACCAAAGCATTTTGGGACTGTTTCTTCATGTGTGAAATCAGCAAGTTTAACTACATGACCTAGACGGTTCCATCATTTTTTGTCATTCCAAGGTTCAATATGATACCTTGGAACAATAATATACAAAATGTCAATTATGAGCAATTTCGATAAAACTGTTAATTTGCATATGCAAACTGGCATAAGGGTTTTTTTTAAGTGGCTTATATTTTTGGCTTTTACATTTTGTCTGAATTTTTTTTAAAGACTAAATAATTAAAAACAACAGCCACCATTTTTCAGCAATTAAATGCCAAGCACTGTACTAACTGTACTACACATATTATCTCATTTACCCCACAACCACCCTATGAAAATGCTACTACTGTTACCCCATTTTACATACATGGAAACTAAACTTTAGGCCCAGTCAATTGCCCAAGTCACCTAACTAGAACAAAAGCCAGGCTTAACTCCAAAATCATCCTTATTATGTTACACAATGTCCTTCTGCTGAAAAAGTTGTCTCTGGGACACTTCTTATAAAAAACTATCTAAGTCCTTACTTTTCAGAATTATGAAAGGCAACTACAGTTTAAGAATCTACATAGATACCACTCTAGCATTTGACTCTCACCATCTCACATTCCTCAAATACCAAGTTAAAGGATTGAGCAACTGGTAAAACCCAGATATTCTAAGGAAAACATCAGACAAGAAGTCTCACATCATCCAACCTGTGCTGAAAATGAAACAACAGAAGGTTACAGGCTCCTCTAAGCATGTGATGTCTGTCAATTGTGCTTGTAGGAGAAGCCAGAAAGGGTCACGTTGCTCTTTAAAAGGTAAAAAAATAAACCAGGGGACAAACACACACGACAGGTTCAAAGTTTTATTAAACATACTGACACACATGTTAAAAAAAAAAAAAAAACTGGTACATACACACATGAATTAAGCTCTTCAACCAAAGGTTGCCGAGTGCTTACTCTGTGCTAAGCTTTGATGCAATGTGGGCAAGATCAAAACTGCATGGTGTTGAATAACTCCTATCTATTGAGTACCAGGCACTTTGCTAAAAATTTATAATTATTATTTATCATTTAATTCCCCCAAACCCTATGAAGGAGCTATTATAGTGGGCTCCACAAGGACAGGGATTTTTTTCCCTACTGTTACATGTTCAGGAAATGAAATAGTGCCCATCACAATGTCAGAGTCAAATACTAATTCAGTTGGTAAATGTAATCCCACTTCATAAATATGCAACCTAAAGTCAAGTAATTTATCCAAGCTGGAACATGTAGAAAGTGTTGGAGTGAGGATCTGAACCCAGGTCTATTTGACTCTAGAACCTATTTGTTCTCTCAACCACTTGACCATACTACCTCTTAACATATCGACTGCCACACTAGAAAAAAAATTTTTCCCTTGAGGCCACAGTGTTATATTACGAAAATAGAATAAAAACTTCGAAACAAAACGATCCTTCCTATTTAATGAAAAATCTTTTATTTTTTATTGTTTTCTGTGCATGAGTTATATGCAACTTGAAAAACAGTTTATGTGGCTCCCAAGGTAGAGACGTCTGAGTTACATGTGCTTCACAAGGCCCCAGGCTCAAAACTAGTGTGAGTTAAAGACAACTCATGTATCAGTTAATGTGTTAAACTGAAATGCTGCCAACTTAACTCTAGAAGCAGAAATATTAGACCCATTCCTCCCACACTCATACTGAAGCTAAAGAAACACACAAAAATCTGAATAGGTAACAGACAAATTTACCAAGAAAGTGGCACACAGTTTGCTGATATTTGAAGTCACGTTACTTAAACTCAAAGCTCATCAATTGAACTTTGGGAATGAGAGGATGTGGAGTTGTAATCTCTGCTTGGAACCACCCCTACCCGGCATCAGGACCAAGAAATTTCCTCCATTCAATTGTATGTAGAAAAGCCAAGGTCCACATGTATGGCCCAGCATCAGAGAATTGTTGGGATTTTCAAAGCCTCTCTTAAAGAAGACAAACTCTGGGTAGGAAGTCCCTTTCTTGCTATGATAGAATGAAACACTCCCTGCAGAACAAGAGTAAGGGATGATGGTATTGGCCAAATGACTTTATTTTTTAAAAGGAATTGACGACAAAAATGTATCCTAGTCTCACTAACTAGATCTTAAATTTTTCTGAGAATATGATACAAAGCAGAAAAATAAGTACTCATAAAGTGTAGTCTGGCAAAGATTGTGAATTCAAAACTTCATTATGAAATCGTTGTAGCAGAAAATATTCTGTACCAGGTAAAAACAAGACACCACTCTAATTATGTACAAAGAATATGGGAGGGAAAGAGTAGAACTAGCAAAAGAATGTAGACACCTCCGTTGAGTTTATAAATTACTGCAGAATGCAGAGTAAGAATGTTCAAAGTTTCTTTCCCATCTACTTCGATAAAAGGTCACCCATCCCATTAGATTTGAGGATGTAGCACTAAAAGACAGAAAAAGAAGAGAAGGGGAAAGTAGGATTTGGTGGAAGGAAGGTATTCGAGAAATCTGCTCCAATTAGTATCACCCAAATAGCAAAATTTATTAGAATGATCCTACAGGGGAACAATGGTTTAATCCTTCCCAATTTTATTGGGGAAGACAGGATATATCCACATGAAAAGTAAATTATAGGTTCCCAGAAATATATTAGAAAATAAGTATTTTTAACTAAAGATATAAAAATTTGTGCTAGAGAGAAGATGGTAAATATGGAAAAAACATAAATAGATGCAGTTTTGAAGGAAGAATCAATAAGATTTAGTAGATGTCAGAATAAAGAAGATTAGTCAAAGATTACAATGACATTTTATGCCCAGATAAGTTAGAATTTTAGTAACGTCAGTAAATCAAAAAGTTGGAATGGAAGCTGGTTTAGCAAGAGAAGAAATTGGGAAACAATTAAAATTAACCAAATGACAAAAGGGGACATTATTTCCTCTCCTTCCAAGTAATGCTAACAATGAACCTATTTCATTGGTTGCCAAATCTAAAACTTCAAAACCAAGAATGAAAAAAATTAATAATAAGCATATACATTTAACAGTGTTCCTGTATCTCAACCTTGTTGTTTCTTTTGAAGTCTTTCACTAAAACTTAATGAGCTGGTCAATACGGCACGTCATGCAACCAAAAGCCCTCCTTAGAGAATAAAGAAGCAAATTCAGTTTGGGCAGGAACCTCCTCTCATTTCTAGAAGAAGTATTTATTTTTATGTTTCATAAATAAGATCTTTACACACTTCTACATTGATAACCAAATGATTATTTGCCAAAAGAGCCAAATATCCCAATCAGTTTAGAAGGACACAAGTTTCAAATGTAGTTACCTACAGAGGAGACTCCTTAAAACTGCAAGCCCAAAAACTTGATGACAACTCTGACGACTGTTTTGATACTGGTGAGAGAGTGCTCAACAATATGAACTTAAACAAAAGGTCCAAATGTAGTTTTGTATTAATACACTCCCAATAGTAGTGCCTGGGGGGTTAGTACTTAGAGTATGTTGCTACTGATAAAAGAAAAACTTAGCACTCTGTAAGTCTGAAGACCAAAAAAAAAAAAAATATATTATTTCAAAAGTATATTTGAGTAAAGTGTATTTGAATAAAGATGAGACATTACAAGAATACAAATCACCTTGGATTTACAGTCTTGGCCAGCCTATGTGCCTCACTCAGATACAGAAACTCCCCTCAATACAGGTCTACATTTATCTAGTATTTACAAAGCCTATACAGAGATGACCTCATATCTTATAAAACAAGGTCATCTTCTAAATCGAACTTCAACCTATCATCTGCCCTTTAGAGTCAAAATAATTTTATAGTTTTATCAACTTGAGTGTGGACTTTTCAGAACAAAAGTACAGAATACATGAAAACGGCCCAGGTTCGGTGGCTCAGGCCTGTAATCCTAGCACTCTGGGAGGCCGAGGTAGGAAGATTGCTTGAGTTCAGGAGTTCCAGACCAGCCTGAGTAAGAGCGAGACCCCATCTCTACCAAAAATAGAAAAATTAGCCAGGCATGGTAGCCTGTGCCTATAGTTCCAGCTACTTGGGAGACTGAAGCAGGAGGATCGCTTGAGCCCAGGAGTTTGAGGTTGCAGTGAGCTAGGCTGATGATGCCATGGCACTCTAAACTGGGCAACACAGTGAGACTCTGTCTCAAACAACAACAACACAAAACAGACAAAAACAAAAAACAAAAACAGAATACATGAAAACAGTTTCATCTTGGAATAAGGGAAAAACTGAATGAGATGGTAATATAAATTACCTGTGCGGTGACCATGACTATCTTCAAAATCTGCAAACCCAGTTTCCATGGAATCTGGTGTCTGGCTCGGTATTTTTCACAAGGGTTCATGAAGTAAAACTTCAGGTCTTCCCTCAGACATTCTTCTTTCACCTCAGAATCAAGATGCGCCATTGCATTTCTGCCACAGAAGATCAATTTTTAAATACCCAGAAGAACCTGTTCCTCAGAAAGCTCCTGAAAAATACCTTCCGTTCACATGCTTTAGCTATTCACACAAACAAAACTCTCTCCAACCAGTGAACTCCTTTTCTTTAGAAGCCTGAAGATTATTCTGCACCCTCTATCACTTGCCTTTCCATGTAGCCATCATTCTTGTTCAAAATGGCCATTATTGAGGATTATAAAAATAGAATTTACTTGGAAGACTCATCCATTCCTGCATCTTAACATAAAGTATTCGTCTGTAATTGAAGTATTTCAAGAAAGTGTGTATGCTTATGTTTGTGTTGAGTGTGTGTAAGTTGTGCTTAAGTAAGCTGTGTGACTTACATGTGAGTGTATATATGAACAAAAACCAGACTGTACACTTTCATGATACTCTAAGTATGAAATTACAGAAATTTAGTATAGACTAATGAAATTAGATTGTTATGGAAGTAGATAATCTTTGTTCTGTAACTCTGGACTGACAGAAGGATTATGTACCCCTTTTTTGGAAAAAATATCAGTGATTATAAGGTTCCAGAATATAAATAGCTTTAAAAAGTTCAAAGAGCAACTCTCTATTTACACCTAATCAGGTATTTGTCACTAATGTTAGTAAAATTTTGCTTTTACTATTTCAAGGACTCTGGACCCAGGAATGGGCACACAACTTAAGCTAGACCAAAAAGAATCCATAAGATGTGGTCCCGGGACTGTTATTTTAACTGTATGGAGAAATGTAGCCTTTCCACTGAATAGTCCCAAAGTGGGGTGTGCAAAACAATCCACTGGGAGTATAACATATATTAGTACTTCTATTTTATTCTTTATCTTAAAAACTAAAAAACTGCCCATCTAACAGGTACAATGAACACTAGTCGGGTGATGGGTACACTAATAGCCCTGACTTAAGAATTTAAAAAGCTATCCATGTAACAAAAACATTTGTACCCCCTTAATATTTTAAAATTAAAAAAAGAACTTAAAAACAAAAAAACTAAAAAATTGAATTCTTCCAGTAATGAACATAACATAGAATATATGTAAGCAGATAATATAACTATAATATGAGAACATACATAACAATGTAACATTATATAACACATATAAGAGTAGTATATAGTAGCGTATCATTGATAAAGAAATATACACACATTGGGAATATTATGCTCAAGTTTTACTGTTGGATACATTATCAACAAAGTTTGGAGATCATAGACTGAGTGTGGAGTTCCTAAGATGCATCTCACCATCACAGGAGAGCTTGCCAGAGACTGGAGCTAACACAGAAGATCAGACAAATACAGACACTAAGCCTAATGACAATATTTGAGTTCCTGGATCTAGTTGTTCCTGAAGCTATCTATTTCAAGACTTTCAATATGAGCCAATAAATACCCTTTGGGGATTAAGCCAGTTTCAGTCAGATTTCTTGTTTTAGGAAGTGTCTTGATAGTAAGTTTAATGAGTAAATTGTATTAAGTTAGGCTAATCATTCAAGTTACTCAATTTCTTGGGAAGTTTTTAAAATTGGGGGTCATTTTTAGGGATTTTTTTTTTACTGAAAACATCTAAGTGACATATTTTTAGACTGACTTGTGATCTATGTTATCTACCTTGATAACAAATTTAAAAGAAGTCTGAGATAGTTTAGATACATGTCCCCTCCAAATCTCATGCTGAAATTTGATCCCCAGTGTTGGAGATGGGGCCTGGTGGGAGGTGTTTGGGTCATGAGGGCGGATTCCTCATCAATGGCTTGGTTCCCTCCCTGTGGTAATTAGTGAGTTCTCGACTTTACTAGTTCATGTAAGAACTGGTTGTTTAAAGAGCACAGGCTCTCTCGTGCTCCCTCTCTCACCGTGTGACATGCCTGCTTCCCCTTCACCTTTCACCTTGATTGGAAGCTCCCTGAAGGACTCACCAGGAACAGATGCTGCTACCATGCTTACACAGTCTGCAGAACCAAACAACCTCTGAGCCAAATAACCTCTTTTCTTGATACATTACCCAGTCTCAGGTGTTCCTTTATAGCAACACAAAATGGACTAACACAAAGCCCAAAAGGCAATGAACATTTTAAAGCTTATATTCAGTTGCTAATAATTTACTATTTCCAAATTGATTTGTAGATCTCCTATTTCCAGGAGTAGTGGGCTAGGTTATTAAGAACTATCCTGCAAGAAAGGAAGGAGAGGAGGAGGAAAGAAAGGAAAGAGAAAGGGAGGAATAAAGGAGGGAGAGAAGGAAAGGGAGGGAGGGGAAAGGAAAGGGGAAACCCTGGATACAATACATACTTCTTGAGGGGGATGGGGGTGGGAGTACCTTTAAAAGACTGAAAAGTTGAAAGAGAACAGGCTAGGCTGGCCGAGAGGGGTGGCTCATGCCTGTAATCCTAGCACTCTGGGAGGCCGAGGTGGGCGGATCCTTTGAGCTCAGGAGTTCGAGACCAGCCTGAGCAAGAGGGAGACCCCGTCTCTACCAAAAATAGAAGGAAAATTAATTGGACAGCTAAAAATATATAGAGAAAAAAATTAGGCGGGCATGGTGGCACATGCCTGTAGTCCCAGCTACTCAGGAGGCTGAGGCAGAAGGATTGCTTGAGCTCAGGAGTTTGGGGTTGCTGTGAGCTAGGCTGATGCCATGGCACTCTAGCCCGGGCAACAGAGTGAGACTCTGTCTCAAAAAACAAAAAAACAAAAAAACAGGCTGTCCTGGGCCAATCTTTGGGGATACCTAGGGAAGAAAGAGCCAATTGTCCTTCACATAATTTAAGCTTTGGTTCTGTAACCTCAGAAAAGCAGCATAAGAGAGCCAGGACTGAAGGCCGAAAGCCTACCCAAGAGCTGACAGGAGACCCTCCTCACATCTAGATGGGTGCCCCAGAGGGCTACCCTCTCAGGAAAATAAACAGCATCAAAACTGCCTGTCCCCAAACTTATAGGACCACAGAGAAGGCTAGAGTGGTTCCAAATCAAAGAAAAGAAAAAGGAAATTAAAAAATAGACCCATCCTGAGAAACAGTGGCCATTATCAAACGAGGCTCAAACCTTTGAGCCTTACACCTGGATGCGCCAGGGAACTTCAAACTGTCAGCTTGCATGGGTATGGGGTCCCAGGCTAGAATTGCCCTTCGTATCCCAGAACACACACAGAGGTTCATCCTAGGATTCAGGACACTCTAACAAATAACTTGTAAATCACAGTGACCAGTGGGGAGTTAAACGTAACTAAACACATGAGGAAACCAAGTAACATGAAATAGACTACTTGGAAACAGACAACAGAAAAGGACTAAATATACTGGAATTAGACACATGAGAAAATAACCATGCTCACCATCTATGATATTATGCTATATACACACAGCAGTTTTCATCCATGGTTCTTGGCTCATAACTCCCATAAACCCTTGCTATAACACTGGGGCACTTTAGGCTTCAGGAGAAGGCCTCTGAACACAGAATTTCTCTCTCTGCCCTTCTCTCACCTGCTTCTTTTTCTCTCTAGGACAGGACTCTTCCCTGCCATTCTGTCTTGGAGCCAGCCATGAAGGATTCTCCCACCTACCTTGTCTGATTGTAGTTCATAAGACCCCTCAATTGTGAGTCCTGCTCCATACCATGGAGGAAGGAATGCTGCACAGACAGGCCAGAAAGAACTTAACAGACAGGCCTCGCTGGGTTTCCCCAGGTTATTAGATCATACCCTTTTGTCCAATCACATTTCTGCATGGTTGTCAATCATGCCTATCCATTGAAGTTTCCATAATATGCCTCAGGACAGGGTTCAGAGAGCTTCCAGACAGCTGAACACATGAACTTCCTGGAGGGTGGTCCAGGGAAGGAAGGCATGGAAGCTCTGTGCCCCTTCCCCCATACCTCACCCTATGTATCTCTTCATCTGTATCCTTTGTAATATCCTTTATAATAAACTGGTAAACATGTCTCCCTGAGTTTTGTGAGCTTCTCTAGTTAATTAATTGAACCCAAGGAGAGGGCCTTGAGAACCAGTCAGGCAAAAGTTCCAGAGGCCAGGACTTGTGACTGGTATCTGAAGGGGGACAGTCTTGGGAACTGAGCCCTCAACCTGTGGGATCTGACACTATCTCCAGGTAGACAGTGTCAGAATAGAACTGAATTAGAGAACACTTGGATGGTCTCCACTGCAGAACTGATGGCTTGTTGGTGGGGAGAAATCCCCACACGTTTGGTCACAGAGGTCTTCTGTGTTAACTGTTGTTGTGGTGTGAGAGCAGAGGAAAAACATAGTTCGTGGGGTTTTTTCCCCCTCACATACACCATCTTTAAAAACAACATAGTAAAAATATCTATATGAAAAACTCTGAAAAAACAAACAAAAAAAAAAACTTTTAGAAATGAAAAATCAATTACCACAATGACTCTCATTTCAAAAGAAAGTGAAGACTTTAAAAATGTGTTTGTCCTGAGTCTTTTAATTCAATCTGACCAACTTAAAGAGCACTTACTTGTGCTGGATGCTTAGGACACAAAGCTGACGAGATTCCCTGGACTTCACATGCTCAGTGTTCATTAGGAAAGACAGCCTTGTCAATACCTCTTATCAAATAGCTCAGTGAATGCTTGTAAGATATGTGTAAAAAGTATTATGGAAGCAGAGTTCTGACTCTGGGCAGAGGGGTTCAGAGAGCTGGTGGGAAAGCCCGTATCATACACACCGTAGTAAGTGCTATGTGGGCACCTGACTGGGTGTGCTGGGTAGGCATTTCCAAGAAGATGGCATCTTAACCATGCCTGACGGCAACACCCTCAAACATGAACTCTCAGACCTCTGAGAACATGCTCATAAGAAGCCCTCTGGGCATGTTTCAGCACTGCTTTAGAGTTAACCACCATCACTTTAGCAGATCGGTAAATTCCGATTCGCAATAGCTTTTCACTTAATAAAACGAAAAGAGCATGTGAAAAGGTATGTACTGAATTCTTAGACCCCTGAGAATAAGGTCATGGGGCCGACTGACCTACGCGCACGCGCACACACACACACACACACAGCCTCAGTGTGAGAAATACTAAACTGAAGGAAGAAGAGGTTGTTTTCTCCAAAACAGTATGCAAAACACAGGGCATTCAGGCAAATACTTAGAGAACACCTTGTGAATCAAGCTCTGTCGGAGACATTTTTCTGCCTTCCAAAAGCTTAGTCCAGGGGAAGGGAGAGATATGCATAGATAAAAGAATGATAAAATGTGTTAGAAAGCTACAGTTGAAGTATGCATCTATAACCCTGGAAAGAGAAAGAGTGCCTGAGACAGCCCAAGTGCTTCAAGAGGCTTCAAATAACTCTTCTGGCTACTGGTTCCTTTGACTAGTGACATGGCCACTAAGTGTCCAAGAAATGATAACTGACGTTAACGCTGCCCTAAAAAACTTCATTAAGAAGTCTCAGGCAAAGAAAAGAAAAAGGTCAAAAGTAGCAAATAATAAATACCAGGATGGCTCATTGTGTTACATTCTTTATACCACTGTATCTTTCCAGAATTGTTTCACGTGGGTATTTACAGAGCAGTTGCAATACTTTTAGCAATGTGAAAGATAAGGAAAATGGAAAACAATTAGCATGATAAATGTTTCCCTCGAGAGTATATGAGCCAGTTGGGGACATATAGGATAACACTAGTCTAATGTGGTTGACTGATGACAGAATGATAGAAATATAAAAAAAATGGATATGAATAATACATGTACATGATGGGGTGTTTTTTAAATAAGTCTAACTTAAGTTTAAAAATAACATCTAAATTTGTGAGGAAAGGTAATAATATTTTGGTTAAAAAATTCTGATATCTCAAGGAAAATGGTAAATGTATAAGCTTTCTAAACTTTACTTTTCTGAGTGCTCTTTCTTGTCCCCCCTCTTCCCAGTTTGTAGGTTTGCCCTGGTAGAGAAAGGGTATCAAACAGACACAGACACAGACGCGCGCGCACACACACACACACACACACACACACACACAACACTAGGCATCTTATTGCTGTAACAAAATAAAATGGCAAAAAAAATGGTACAAAGTGGAAAGAGAGAAAACAAACAAAAAAACAAAAGAGACAGGACACTATCATAGGACTAAAACGTTCCTTCATTTGACACACATTTAGTCAACACCTTCTGATGCTGAGAACTAGACTGGGTGTTTGGTACAGGAGACTTGAAAGCTGCAATCACAACTTCATAAGCAATAATTAGGTCAACAAACTGCAAATACTGCAACTTCCATCACAAATGATGAAGCTCACCAACAGTTAAGAAAAGCACAGAGAGCTGCTAACTTGTGATAATACAAATCAGGGGAAGTGAAAGTGACTGCACCATAAAACTAGTTAAGGAACAGAAAACAAAGATCTTCGAAATTACATGAACCCATCAATTGTAGGGCAGTCATGCAATTGAAATTGCATGAAATAAATCAGAGCAATCATGACTCTTATGAATTATTTATGTTTCACTAAACTATACGAAATGTATGATCTTGGTTTTTATAAGCTTAATAAATAGCACCAGTAAGACCAAAATATCAAAGAAAAAAAAGCTTAGTATTTGAAGGCATAAAACCAAGATCTAGAATAGAATGAAAAGTTACCCATACAGTGGGCTAAATGAAAGCTAGAGACAGTGGAATGGAAAAGAACACAGGACACAGAAAAGGAGCCTGAGACCGGTACTATGTGAGAAACCAGGAGGGAAGCACATCAAAGCTACTGTCAGTAATTAAGAAAACCTACTCTTTTCCCAGATAACCAGGACTGCATGATGTTGGCTAAGTTTGAGGCTATCATATGACTAACGGCAATTTCAGCCTTACCAAACCAATGACTGAAAGAGGCTATGGAAGCCTGAAGTTTTGAAAAAAACAAAACAAGCTACCAGTGATTCTTAACTGTATTGGGGTCATAAATCCCTGTGAGAACAGGACAAAGGCTCTTGATCTTTGCCCTAGAAAATTGCACACACCAGTTTCAGTGATGGCACTTTGTCAGCAAATACACTAACAACCCAGACTGCTATTGCCTTTGGCTTGCATGGTCCTTACCCTACTTGACAAGAAGACAGAACTTGTCTTTTTCCCCTACTGCAGTAGTCTCCAAAGTGGAGTCCTTTGACATAGTGGGTATGCAAGACCATTCACTGGTATGTGAGAAGAAAGGGTTAGGGCTTCTAAATGCATCAACCTAGAAGAGAGAAATTAAGATTTCCCCAAATTTAATACACAGATTATTACCCATCACACCTAAGCTGCCCTCCCTTGGTAAGAGCATCAGATGCTCTTAGGTATGTGGGGCATCCTGGGGGAACAGGGCAAGTTCCTGGGGGGCTGATGGCACCCCCACTGGCTTTCAGTATATTCCCACCACTTATGGTTTAGTTTATGTAGACCTATTTAAGCACTGTGGAGTCAAGAAATGAGACAACAACCCTGACTACATGAACTTTGCCTTGGTTAGTATCTCTTAAGAGAAAATAATAACAACAATATTAACAACATAATGATAATAGAAAGTATAAAATATTGATATGAAAAACTGAATTAAAAATATATTGAAAAGTCTTGCTTAGCCAAAATACATTAGAAGGTTTTAGGCAATTTAGTTGCCTTGTTTGCCAATAGAAACCCTATTTTGTTTTATTCATTATTCCCAAAGTCTTTCCAAAGAATGAACTATTCAATGGGTTGTTATTATCATAATTTGCTATCCGTTTGGGAGAAAGAAAGTTAGTATCCTCCCTCAAACCAAATGCAAAAATAAAATTTAGACATATTAAAAGAATAAAATTGATGGCAGTATAAGATACGGAATTTTTTAAATAATTTAACATGCCTTTTTAAGTACAACAAAATTCAGAAGACACGAAAATAACTGACAGATCTTAACACAAAAATTTAAGACTTTGAAAAGTTAAAAGACAGATTTGGAGAAATATCTGCAATACATTTAAACAGGCAAAAGTTAACTGTTACCTGCAGAGAGCTCCAAACAACTAACAAGAAAAAGATAATCCAATATAATAAGGATCTGAACAAGCCAGTGAACATTTAATAACAAAAAGTCACCAATAATCAGATTGGTAAAAGTCTATCTTAATTTTTATTTATCAAGTATTACAGGAAATGTAAACTTTGAAGAACACTTGGTCAGTACCTATAAGAGTATCTGTGATCCAAGAATCAAACTTCTACAGGTTTATACTACAACTTTAAAAATATAGCCAGTCAGAAAGACTGGCTCTATCTGTAACTTTGTCCTGACTTTAAGATGTCTATAACATATTGTTAAATTTTTTTAAAGGTACAAAATAGATGTATTGAGATCCTACTTTTCAAAAAGTGTCAGCATTTATATATGTATGTAGATATTTTTAAAACTATAGAAGTGCGTAAACCAGCCAAAACACACATACCCACACAGAGACACTCACTTCATTTTGTTAATCCCTGTGACATAGTACTATAGGCAATCTTAATTTTCTTCAAGTTTTCCACATTTTCTTCATTTTGGGTGATGAACATGTGTGCATCCTTGAGTCATCATTATGAGTTAAATAAGCTATTTCAAAAAGAAAGAGTCTAATACATATCAGATAATCAGTGCCCTTAGTTCGTGTGATGGGTGGGGTGGAGGAGGTAAGTACAGAGACTACCGGTCAATGTTTCTGCCATAACAACCAAGTTGGGCCCAGGATGAATGTCAGGGGGCAGTTCAGCAGACAGAAAATCTGGACCAATATTAACTACTTCCATATCATTTTTTCACTCACTCCAATTCCTACTACAAAGTAATTTTCTCATTATCAATTAGTCTCACAAGAGACTAGATAAAGAAAGAGAAAGAGGCCAGGCCCGGTGGCTCACACCTGTAATCCTAGCACTCTGGGAGGCCGAGGTGGGTGGAAGTCAGGAGTTCAAGACCAGCCTGAGCAAGAGCGAGACCCCATCTCTACTAAAAATATTATCTGGACAACTAAAAATATATATACAGAAAAAATTAGCCAGGCATGGTGGCGCATGCCTGTAGTCCCAGCTACTTGCGAGGCTGAGGCAGTAGGATCGCTTGAGCCTAGGAGTTTGAGGTTGCTGTGAGCTAGGCTGACGCCACGGCACTCTAGCCAGGGCAACAGAGCCAGACTCTGTCTGGAAAGAAAAAAAAAAGAGAGAAAGAGAAAGAAAAAAAAAGTCCAGTCAGATGAGGCTCTGGGGTAATCAGACCACAGTTAATGGAAGTTGGGGGGGGGGGAGGCAAAGAAGAAAACTTAGGTTACCTTCTCAGCACAGCTCTCAGAACATAAATGACGTGGTCGTTTTAACCTTAAGAAGCACCCTGAAGGAAGGCCATAGGGGCTTTTCATTTTCTATTTTCTGTTACCATACCACCCCTAAAAGATGAACACGCTAAACTTGCAGGAATTTCCCTAAAAACAACCATGCCACCAAGTTCCTATAAAATCATCTGTGATCACCACTTGGCTACCTCACGCCACCAGGAAAGCAGAACTAGGGCTGCAAATTTTTTAAGTGCTTGTTCTGAACAAACCACACTCCTTTTGAAAACGTTGAGGAATCAACTATCTGGGCATGAATAAGCATTGGTTTCAACTTGAATCACCAGCTGCATTAATCCCTAACAAGAGAATCAGCCTGTCCTCTGAAGCCAGGCACTGATTTCTCCTCTCTGGCTACGAAAGTTCCAGATAGCATTTTCTTCCAACATAAGCCTGTTTTGTCTACATTGAAGATCTGTTGTTTAGTGTAGTCACTTTCATCAGTTATCTCAGCTAGATCTTCTGGATCACTTGGTGCAGCTTTCACATCAATACTTGCTGCTTCACCTTGCACTTTTATGTTACGGAGATGACTTCTTTAATTTCATGAACCAACCTCTGCTAGCTTCAAACTCTTCTGCAGCTTCCTCACCTCTTTCAGCTTTCACAAAATTGCAGAGAGTTAGGGCCTTGCTCTGGATCAGGCTTTGGCTGGAAGGAATGTTATGGCTGCTTTGATCTTCTACCTAGATCACTCAAACTTTCCCCCTTCCTTTGCATTCACACCTTGGCTGTTTGGCACAAGAGGCCTACTTTTTGGCCTGTCTCAGCTTTTGACATGCCCTCCTCACTAAGCTTAATTTCTAGCTTTTGATTTAAAGTGAGAGATGTGTGACTCTTCCTTTCACTTGAACCATCAGAAGCCACTGTAGGGTTATTAACTGGCCTAATTTCAATATGGTTGGCCTCAGGGAATAGGGAGGCCCAAGGAGAGTAAGAGAGACAGGGGAATGGCTGATGGGTGGAGCAGTCAGAATACACATCACATTTATTAAGTTCACCATCTTATATGGGCAAGGTTCATGGCACCCGAAAACAATTACAATAGTTAACATCAAAGATCACTGATCACATCACCATAACAGATATAATGAAGTTTAGACTATCACAAGAATTAACCAATGTGTGACACAGAGACACGAAGTGAGCACATGCTGTTGGAAAAATGGTGCTGATAGGCTTGTTTGATGCAGGGTTGCCACAAACCTTCAGTTTGTAAAAACCAGTATCTGTGAAGTGAAATAAAGCGAAGTGCAATAAAACAAGGTGTACCTATAATTTTTCTGTGAACCCCTTAACATGTGATGCAAGAGCTCAGTAAAGACTGGTTTATTTCTTTAGAACTGACACATGGAACTTAATACTTGGGCGTTAGCTAAAGAGAACAGCTCATCTTCAGGGGAGAGTCCACTTTTAACTTTTAAAGCCAAAAGAGTTTTCTTTAGCCATTATTTTTACTTTGAAAACTGTAGCCACAAGAAGCTACCTCTTTTTCCACTAAGTTTTAAGAATTGTCTTATTCTGGGTTTCACTTCACCAACAGAAATCTAACCAAAATGATCAGTTTGTGAATATGATCATTCCTGACTTTCAGTTCTGTGTTCTCTGCCACTCTGATCAAAATTTATCTCCCTACTCTTCTTACTTGCTACACTAGGGTATTTTATATTTATTACGTTATTTCTAAAAACAACACTTTTGATACGCTCCTCCTTGGGAGAAAAGAATGTGACTACCTCAAACACTTTATCAGCATTTACCGTTGTTTTTTTTTTTTTTTTTGTACAGGCAATTAAATAAAATTGGCATTATTTTTATGGCCTCTGTATGGGAGTAGTCAAGGAAAGCAGGGAAAATGTGCCTGTTTTTAAAGGGTCCTGGCCACAGAACCTGGTTTATGGAAGGTTTGCTAAAGGACAAGGGTGTGCCTGTGGAAAGTTCCCGGCACGGAGAATTTGACTCCTCTTCAGGTATGAACAGGAAGATAAGCTAAATCTCAAGAGACTCTGACTCAATAGGAAGAAGTTATCGAGTTTCCCAAAACTTGTGCTGTTTTAGTTAGTGCATGATAGAGGTGGTGAGCAGTTCCTCAGTGCGAAGTCCACATTCAGCTTCTGGGGAAAACTATGAAGTTGGTTCCTTACCCATAAAATATCAGAATCTGCATCCTGACATCCACGGACAACCTTTCCCATCTCTCTCTCAATAACCCTTTCTTCCATTCTCAGTTGACAATGACACACAACCTTCAGTTTCCCACCAGTACTGTACAACCAGACATACGTGTAAATATATATACATTTCAGATCTGAACACCTTCAAAACTATTTGTGCGCACCCCCAAGTCTGTGTCCTTTGACAATGGGAGCTTGCAGGAAAGTTACGTTTTCTAATTCAAAAATTTTCCAAGTCTAAAAAATATATTCCCACTTGCCAGGAATTAAATACTTAATGTGGGTAGCCACCAAAAATTAGGTAAATTCTCCTCTTGAATTCTGGCTTTCCTTGGCAGCTTTAAGTTCAGTTATACTATTGAGAGCACCATGCAAGGAAAGCAAGAAGGTCTTAATACTATTTTAAGACAGTTTAACAGCCCACCACTGTATTTGGTTTGAGAGCAGAGAAGGGGGAAGCCATGGCCTGTTCGTACTCCCCACCTCGGCCCAACTGTGCTCTGGGTAGCTGGAGCTTTGACCACGCAGGAGGGGGCCCTTGGCAGCGCCACCCGGCTGAACTATGCGCCCTTTCATAAAGGCAGAGGAACTGGGGTTAACCACGCTATAACCCTCCCACCTGAGTAAAAGGCCTGTTTGTTCCGGAAGGCAAAGCCCAGACTTATTTAACTGCAGGCAGTTAATACAAGAAATCCTAAGGCAGCAAGAAAACTCTAGTCTAGAACAGTAAAGCCATCGACTTTATGAGGATTTCTCCAGAGTCTGGAATCCCGAAAGATGCAGCCCAGACGCCTCACCTGACAGTTAACCTGAAAACACCTGATCCTCTCTCTGGGGTCCTTGCCTGAGGCAAACGATAAGGCTGTCGAGCCATGTCTCCTCCTTCAAAACCGTCCACGGCTCTCGGGATTCGGAGCAGGAAAAACCATTCACCACACACTCATTTCAGCCTCGCCGAAGCGTCCCCTGAAGCTGGAGCCCTTCAAGGCGGGGTCCCGTTCTCTTACCCTTCTGCCGGCCGCCCGGTGCGCGCAGATCCCGGCCGAGAGCAGGCGCGGCGGGTCGGCGGCGGGCCCAGCTCCGGGCTGAAAGGCGGCTCTGTGCGCGCCGGCAGGACGCGGCGCGTGGCCAGGCGTTCCCGCCCCGCCCCGCCTCCCACCTGGGAGGGTGCTGCTCAACTTGCTGGCCCGGGGGACTTTGCCCACGTGTCAGCGAGCCCGCCTCTCCAGCCCCAGGACACCAGCGGGGGCGCAGTGGCGGCGGATGGAGCCAACGTGGGGCGCGAGGGTGCCCGAGGAGGGAAGCAGTCCCGGGACGGGCGGCGGTGGGGCCCCTGGGCTGGGACGGAGGAATGGAGGGGAGGGAAGGGGCGAGCCACGGGGCGCCCGAGAGCACTGACCTGTAGCGGGGCCTCCAGGACAAGCCTGAGGCGCGGTTCCACACCAGCAGGTCCAGCGCCTCCACGCGGCGAGGCACGGCGCAACCCGGAGCGGCAGGAGGAGGACACCGACGGTGGGACTGCCGCACCTGTCTGGGCCCCGGGCGCCGGGCCGCGGCTGCCGCGCTTTCGTCCCAGGTGCCCCCGCTGCCGCCCAGCCCGCTCCGGCTCCGGACTGTCCGCCGGGAGGCAGGGCTGGAGAGAAGCGCCTTAAAAAGGGAACCCGGCGGTGGAGCGCTGCGGACAGGCGGCCCACGACCGCTGCACAGCGCCCCCGGGCGGCTAGACCTGGCACTCCCTGCCCTCTGCGGCGCCTGCTGTTCTTCACTCCTCTCCTGATTTCTCCAGTCGTTCCTTCACTCTTCCAGGCATTCTTTTCTTGTTTCTACATCCTTTCATTTGTCCATTTCTTTAGTCATTTCTGTTTGAGGGGTTCGGGAAACAGCGCCAAGCGAAGTGTTGGGTACTGTGTGCACTGGGAGGAGAACGACAAGGTCTTTTTCCTCTGGGAGGACTTCACTTCGAACTGACAAGTTCATTCGTGCTGGCGTTTCTTTATTCTGAAGTGCACGATCACGAAAGTCAGTGCAAGAGTCATGTTTCGGAGATGTTAAAAGTGCGACGAGCGCGCGAGGAAAAGAAAAACGAATCGCCCTGCGCTCGCGTTGGGAGCTCCAGGGGCTCCTGTGTTGGGAGGGAGTGGCCGCGTGGCGGCGGCGGCGGGCGCAGAGGGAGGGCGCAGAGCCGCGTCTACACGAACAGCTGGCTTGGTAACCCAAGCGCCCTGCTAGCCGCTGCTGCTCGTCCCTGTTGGTGCACGAAAGCCGCCTGTGGGAAACAGGACAAGACAATCTGTCGCCGTTCATGAATCTTAGAGATGAGAGTCGCGGGGACGTGCCATGTTCGACTGAGCCATGTTGACTTGGCAATTTGGATATGGCCGACAGCCTCTTCCCAAAGGAGTCTCACAAGGTAGCAGCAGCAAAAGTCCTGAGTTCCAGGCTCTTTGGATCAGCAAGTGTTTAAAAGCTGTCCGGGTTTAGCTAGAGCAAAGAATATTCTGCGAGGTAATTATTTTAATATGCGTCTCCAGGTAAAAGCTGTCAGACAGAACGATGTATATAAAAGCATACGTAAATTGACCCTTTTTAAAAAGTCACTTCCAAAGGGTTATTAGGCAAAAGGGCCTTATCTTTGAGCCCCTTTCATCAGAGGTCACTGAGTACAAACAGGGTTGGACGATTTCATCTGTGTAGTCACAGTCCTTGGCAGGTGGGTGCAACAGTGGTGTGGTTAGGTTCCTTTTTATAAGAAAAGGAGAAGAAATGTTACAGTTCTGTTCTTGTGGGGAGGATGTGGACTCCGGTGAAGAAGGGAAACTATGGCTTGACTGGAGGGTGTTAGAGATATGTTTTAAGAACTGTTATGTACTTTTTATGCTAAAGAATGTATCAAACCCTTTTAAATTCAAAGAAAAACTGCCTTAAAGAGACAAACCTATTAGCTCCAAAATGCTAGGCCTCCACTAAGGGCAACAGCCTCTTTAGAAGGGGATTGTAAACTAGGATACATTTGTATCAGTAAACTTCTCATTATAAGTGTTTTCTGAAGCCAAGACAATTCTACTGAATAGCTTACCAGTAAATAGTTAAGAGAAAATTCATAGTTAAGATTTGCATTTTTAAGGCCGGGCGCGGTGGCTCACGCCTGTAATCCTAGCACTTTGGGAGGCCGAGGCGGATGGATCGCCCTGAGCTCAGGAGTTCGAGACCAGCCTGAGCAAGAGCAAGACCCCGTCTCTACCAAAAATAGAAAGAAATTAATTGGACAGCTAAAAATATATATAGAAAAAATTAGCCGGGCATGGTGGCGCATGCCTGTAGTCCCAGCTTCTCGGGAGGCTGAGACAGTAGGATTGCTCGAGCCCAGGAGTTTGAGGTTGCTGTGAGCTAGGCTGACGCCAAGGCACTCGCCCCAGGCAAGAGAGTGAGACTCTGTCTCAAAAAAAAAAAAAAAAAAGATTTGCATTTTTAAGTACATCTACTGTGTACAAAAGCTGTGTACTTCAAAAGGGCCAGAAGTAACCCTGAGGGCCTAGTAGATACTTAGGTTGATTTCTATTAATATTATATAATATGTTATAGAATGCTCAGCATTCTGCATATTATCCTTTCCCTTTTGAAATGAGGAAATGGGTTTAGAGAGGCTTAAGTTACTTACCTGAGGTCACCAACGGAGGAGGGAGCAGGTCCAAGATTTCTATTCAGGTCCCCCAAACCTTTATTCTAATCACATGGCTACATTAATAGAGACAGGATTAATAAACAGTTGCTGCCCTTTTGTAGCTTTCTCTGTTTGAAGGAGTTTCTGTAAACAGTTTCCTATCTGTTTAACAATCTATAAACAGTTTCACAAAGTGAAGAAGAGGTACATGTACCTGGATAGCTATAATCGGTAATGCATATATTATCAGTAGATATAAAAGTATCATTTTAAAAATAAATAGTAGCCAGGTGTGATGGTGTGTACCTACTAAGGAGGCAGAGGCAGGAGGATCACTTTAGGCCCGGAGTTGGAGGATGTAGGGTGCAATGAGTGCACAATAATAGCCATTGCACTCCAGCCTGGGCAATATGGCAAGACCCCCATCTCAAAATAAATAAATTAAAAATAAGCAGTAAACAAATTCTTATAGAACAGTGTAAAAGGAGAAATAGTTTCAAAAGAGAGATCCAGGGACCTCAAACTTTAATATGAACATGAATCACCAGGATTTTATAGAAGCAGACTGATTTAGTGGGACATGAGGTTCCACACTTCTAACAAGAAGATGCTACTGCTGCTGGTCCATGCACCACTCTTTAAGCAGCAAGGGTCTAAGAAATATTAAACTAAGAGTATGTGGGAATTGGGGTAGAGAAGAAGGGAGGAGAGTGATAGTGGAAATAATTGGAGTCAGATGGCTAAAGAGTTTGAATACTATGCATAGTAAGTGATATGAACTATAGTTTCTAGGCACCTAATCTAACCATTCTCAATTAGTAAGTTTGGCTCATGGTAGGCATTAAGTTTTTGACTTTGAAAAAGTCATTTGTTTATGATAAAGATCCTAGCTCATTTTTCACTGGGTGATAATAGACATTGTTTTATGCTATGAGTTATTCCCTTCAAACATCTATGTTCTGTTCTGTATGTCATAGTACAAAAAGTTTTGTGTCCTGACTCAAATTTGTAATGACCAGTAACCAAATAACACAAGAATCTTTTGCTCAATAGTGTATTATAATATGGCATTTAAAATTTACAAACCAGAGATGTTGAATTTCTCTAGCAGGTTGCCTTCACATGAAAGTTTTACTAATTTACAGTATTAAAAGGGAAATTTTTTTTAGGTAGTCTAGAAAATGTGAAACAGGCAATAGTAGGAATGCAACAATTTTGTAGGATAGGCAGACAATAATATTTATTGTGAAGAGTATGTGGAGGGAGAATAGAATAAAATAGGAGAAAAAATAATGCCCTTTATTTACCTACTTTCACATCCTTTCCATTATTTTTGCATGTGCAAGTAGTATTTGTATTATAATATATTATAGATATTAATTCCCAGTTTTAAACATTATAAATATCTTCCTCCAGTCTTTATCTGTCTCTTAACTTTGTTCATGGTGTTCTTCCTTGATGGCTGTCCTGAATTTTGAATTGTTAAAATCAAAATTAATCCTTATAGTTTACTCTTTTATGATTTTTTTTTTTTTTTTTTTTTTGAGACAGAGTCTCGCTCTGTTGCCTGGGCTAGAATGCCGTGGCATCAGCCTAGCTCACAGCAACCTCAAACTCCTGGGCTCAAGCAATCCTACTGCCTCAGCCTCCTGAGTAGCTGGGACTACAGGCACACGCCACCATGCCCGGCTAATTTTTTTTTCCATATATTTTTAGTTGTCCAGATAATTTCTTTGTATTTTTAGTAGAGACGGGGTCTCACTCTTGCTCAGGCTGGTCTCAAACTCCTGAGCTCAAACAATCCACCCGCCTTGGCCTCCCAGAGTGCTAGGATTACAGGCGTGAGCCACCGTGCCTGGCCTGATTTTTTAAAATAAGTCTTTCTCTACCCTTAAGTCACCAATATTCTTCTGTGTTTTCTTTAATATTTCAGTTTTATCCTTCACATCAAATTCCATTGTACTTCAACTTTGCATATGGTGGGAGATATGAATGCAACTCAGTTTTTCTACTTAAAGTAAGCCAGTTTTCAGGAAGCTATCTTAAAGATCAGAAATTGGCAAATTTTTTCTGTAAAGAGTCAGAGAGTAAATATTTTAGGTTTTGTGGATTGTACCGTCTCCTTTGCAACTACTCAACTCTGTAATATATCGTCATAGATGATAAGTAAACAAGAGAGTGATTGTGTTGCATATGTCATGAAATTTTTAATCTTATTTTAATTTTTAAAAAATAGACTTTATTTTTTAGAACAATTTTAGGTTTACAGCAAAACTGAGCAGAAAAGTACAGAGTTCCCATATATTTCCTGCCCCAACACATGCATAGCCTTGCCCACTATTAACATCCCACACCAGAATAGTACATTTGTTATAATCAACGAACCTACATTGACAAATCATTACCCAAAGTCCATGCTTTATACTAGGGTTCACTCCTGTGGTTGTGCAGCCTGTTGACAAATGTATAATGACATGCATCTACCACTATAGTGTCATACAGAATAGTTTCACTGCTTGCTGTGTAATGAATGTTTGTGTCCCCCAGAATTCATATGTTGAAGCCTGAATCCCCAATGTGATGATATTTGGAGGTGGGGCATTTGGGAGATAATTAAGTCTTGAGAGTGGAGCCCTCATGAGTGCCATTAGTGCCCACATAAGAGAAGACAGGAGAGAAATCATCTCTCTTCACCATGTGAGGATGGCTGTCTGCAAACCAGGAAGAACACCCTTCTCAGACACTGGATTGCTGTTACCTTGATCTTGGACTCTCTAGCTTCCAGAACTGTAAGAAACAGATTTCTGTTGTTTAAGCCCCTCAGTCTATAGTATTCTGTAACAGCAGTCCAAACTGACAAAAACATTGCCCTTATAATCCTCCAGGCTCTGTCTATTCATCTCTCCCCACTAACTTCTGGCAACCACTGATCTTTTTACTGTCTCCTTAGTTTTTCCTTTTCCAGAATGCCATGTAGTTGGAATTATACAGTATATAGCCTTTTCAAATTGGCTTCTTTCACCTAGCAATATGCATTTAAGCTGCTGCTTTGTCTTTACATGACTTGATAGCTCATTTTGTTTTAGCATGGAATAATTGTCCATTGAATGGATATACCACAGTGTATTTATCTATTCACCTACTGAAGGGTGTCTTGGTTGCTTCCAGGTTTTGGTAATTAGAAATAAACATCTATGTGCAGGTTTGTGTGTAGACATAAGTTTTCAATTCCTCTGGTTAAATACCGAAGACTACAATTGCTAGATTGTATGTATGGTAAGAGCATAGCTTTGTAAGAAACTGCTTAACTATCTTCCAAAGTGGCTGTATCATTTTGCATTCCCACCAGCAATGAATGAGAGTTCCTGTTGCTGTACATCCTCACAAGCATTTGGAATCTTCAGTGTTTTGGCCATTCTATTAATAATAGGTGCATACTGGTATCTTATTGTTATTTTAATTTGCAATTCCCTAATGACATATGATGTTGAGCATATTTTCATATGCTTACTTGTCAATCTGTATGTCTTCTTTAGTGAAGTATCTCCTCAGGCCTTTTGCTCATTTTTTAATGGGATTTTTGTTTTCTTATTGTTGAATTTTAAGAGATCTTTGTATATTTGGGATAATAGTACCTCATCACCTATGTCCTTTGTAAATATTTTTCTCCCAGGTCTGTGGCTTCTCTTCTCTTCCTCTTGATGATGTCTTTTGCAGAGCACAAGTTATTAATTTTAATAAAGTCTACCTTGTCAATTATTTCTTTCATGGATCATGCCTTCAGTATTTAAAAAGTCGTTGCCAAACCCAAGGTCATATACATTTTTTCCCATGTTATTATCTAGAAGTTTTATGCTTTTGAATTTTACATTTACATCTATGATACATTTTGAGTTAATATTTGTGAAGAGTATAAGGTGTGTGTCTAGATTCATGTTTTTTCATGTGGATATACAGTTATTCCAGTACCATTTGTTAAAAAGGCTATCTTAGATTCTGTTTTTTCATGTGGATATGCAGTTACTCAGTACCATTTGTTAAAAAGACTATCTGCTCTATTGTATTATCTTTGCTCCTTCATCAAAGACCAGCTGACTATATTTATGTAGGTAAATTTCTAGGCTCTCTATTCTGTTACATTGATCTACTTGTCTGTTCTTTCAGAGTACCACACTATCTTGATTACTGGAGCTCCATAGTAAATCTTGACATTTGGTAGTATCAGCTTTTTGACTTTGTTCTTCTCCTTCAATATTGTACTGGCTGTTCTGAGTCTTTTGCCTCTCTATATAAACTTTGTCGATATCCACAAAATAATTTATTTGGATTTTAATTGGGATTGTGTTGAATATATAGATCAAGTTGGGAAGAACTGACATCTTGACAATATTGAGCCTTCTTATCCATGAACACGTAATATCTCTCCACTTATTTAGTTCTTTGATTTCTTTCATCTGACTATTGTAGTTTGGGAAGGTTAATTTTTATTGATTCCATTTCTTTAATAGATACAGACCTATTCAGATTATCTATTTTTTTCTCATGGCAGTTTTAGCAACGGTATCTTTGAAGGAATTGGTCCATTTCATCTAGGTTTTCAAATTTGTGGGCTAGAGTTGTTCATGATATTCTTTTATGATCCTTTGATGCCCATGGGGTCTGTAGTGATGTTCTCTCTTTCATTTTAATATTAGTGATTTGTATCTTCTTTTTCTTAGTTAGCTTGGCTAGTGGCTTATTAATTTTATTGGTCTTTTCAAAGATGTTGATTTTCTCTATTGATTCCCTGTTTTCAATTTCATTGATTTCTGCTGTAATTTTCATTTGTTTTTTTTTTCTGCTTACTTTGGATTTAATTTGCTTTCCTTTTTCCAGTTTTCTAAGGTGGAATCTTAGAGGATTGATTTTTAGATCTTTCTTCTTTTCTAATATATGCATTCAGTGCTATAAAGTTCCCACTAGGCACTGCTTTTACTGCATCCCACAATTTTTGATCAGTTATAATTTCATTTTTTTAGTTCAAAGTAATTTTTAATCCCCCTTGAAGTTTCTTCTTTGACTCATGTGTTATTTAGATTTTATTGTTTTTCCCACCATTTAAAAATATAAAAAACATTCTTAGCTCGAGGGTCATACAAAAACAGGTGGCAGGCTAGATTTGGCCCATAGGCTATAGTTTGCCAACCCCTGTTTTAAAAGTCTGTTCTTTCCCCCTTGTTTTATGGTGATATAATAAGTTCCCAAATACACATTTTTGAGTATATTTTTGGGCTCTGTATCCTATTCATTGGTATTTTTGTGTGTTCTTCTGTTAACATCATATTAATATCATTTACATTTTTTATTCTCCTATGACTTTGTAGCGTGGCTTAATATTGGGTAAGGTGAATCTCTCCTTTTTGTCCTTCCCTTTCACATTTGATTTGGCTATTCATGGAACCTTTTCCTCATACGAATTTTAGAATTAATTTTTTGAACTTCAAAAAAAGCACTTAGAAATTTTGTAGCTATTAGATTGAATTTATAGATTAAAGAGAATTAAATCGCTACTGTGTTAAGTTACCCCCATTCATAAATATATCATCTCTGCAATTATTCATATATGCTTTTTATATGTTATAAGGGACATTTTCTCTAGGAAGGTCTTGTGCTTTCTGCCTTAGGATAATTGCTGGATAATTTATAATTTTCTTTCTACTGTGAATGTTATTTTATTTCTATTGTATTTTCTGGATGATTATCAGTGGCGGAGAGAAAGCCTAGAGAGTTTTAAAATTGATATTAGCATTCAACAACCTTGTTGAATCTTCTAAGTTTTGAGAATTTGTTGATTCTATTAGACTTTCTATGTAGATCATCATATCTGCAAATAATGAGATTTTTATCTTTTTTTCTTCTAATCCATACACTTCTCTATTTGTATGTATTAATTTAACTTGAAAATGGGTGTTCTGAGACAAAAGAGATTAAAACTCAATATGTATTAGATATTTTAAAGCTCTATTAAGTGAAAGAAGAAAAGGATATCTGAATTGTTTAAAGAAAATATGGCATTGGTAAAATCAAAGTCTATCTACAAATGATTTTTAACACACAAATCCTAAAATATCCAAGTTGACTTCTATAAACCCACTTACTTGGAGTTTCTTTCTTGACTAATGTAGTTTCTCTCTTGACTAACAGAAAGCCAGTGTGAATCCTGAGCCCTGTAGACAGTTTCTTATTTGTAGCCCCCAACAAAGGGATTTATCTGTTCCTGTCCAGCTCTAGGCCATGCAGCCACCACAAACCACTTGAACCAGAATCGCCTTGTGTGCCTGCTAAAAATGCAGATTCCTGGGCTCCACCTAGGACTTGACAAATAAGAATCTCTACTTAGGCTTTGGTAAAGTACTCTTGAAAAAAAAAAAGAAAAGAAAAGAAAAAAGAACGCCTGGGCGCGGTGGCTCACGCCTGTAATCCTAGCACTCTGGGAGGCCGAGGAGGGTGGATCCGTTTGAGCTCAGGAGTTCGAGACCAGCCTGAGCAAGAGCGAGACCCCGTCTCTACTAAAAATAGAAAGAAATTAATTGGACAGCTAAAAATATATGTAGAAAAAAATTAGCCGGGCATGGTGGCGCATGCCTGTAGTCCCAGCTACTCGGGAGGCTGAGGCAGGAGGATCACTTGAGCCCAGGAGTCTGAGGTTGCTGTGAGCTAGGCTAACGCCACAGCACTCACTCTAGCATGGGCAACAGAGCGAGACTCTGTCTCAAAAAATATATATATATATATATTCCCCAGTGATTCTTATGCCCACAAGCTTGAAAATCATTGTAGAGGAAAGAGGGGACAAAGAACCTGACCCCCAGGCAAAGGAGTATCACCAACAAAAGTCCAGCCCTGATCTCCTGGGCTAGGGAGACTAGAAGCCTGGGAGGAAATGATGACTTCCATTCTCTGTTCCTTCTTACAACTACCTTGACATTCTCTACAATACATACATACATGTAAGTAGAACTCTAAAATGACTGGCCAATTTATCTGCCTACCCAGATCAAGCCATTGTACTGGTTTGGGGACAGTTCAAAAAAGTTAGTCATTGCTGTTTCTTTCAGGAAATAGTAGAACTATTCTCTCATGGGCATCATTACTAAAAATTAGACCTTGGAATTTATTAAGGACTCCTTTCACAATAAGAAAGCTTGGAGAATCAGGAGACACGAAGGCACCAAGTCATTAGCTGTAATTCCACTGAAGAAACATAATGACTTCAGAGCAAAGCAAAATTCCAGGCCTAACACTGGGTCAGTGATTTTATGTTTCCATTGAAGTATTATTATTATTCTAAAAATTTCATGAAGAGTGAAGAAAAAGGTTTATCAGATAAACATAATTTCAAAATGCACATTGGATTCTAGTAAATTCTATAAATGATAGTGATACAAATACTAAAACTAAGCCCCCCAAAATACCTAAACATTTAGATTTTTCATTTTTTAAAGGCCATAGGTACTACAAAAATAGCTTATACCTATTGTAAAGCATCACATATCAACACCTGGAGTCATTATTATGATTGTCACTATGATTAAATAATAAAATTTCAGTGTCTCAAGGCTATCTTTGTTTAGCCCTTAAAACAGAATCAGAAATTTAAAAGTCAGTTTCCTTTGGGAAAAAAACAAAAAAAAAAGAAAGTGTGCTTTGAGAAGAACGTTATTCATTGAATTTATTTCTATTTGAATAAACAGGACACAAAACAAATATTCATGCTGTGAAAATCCCTGCAATTATCAATCAGCAGGCTACAAAGAGTAGAGACTATTTTTGTATCTTTTTAAGACACACATTTCTCACTTACTTTTAAAACTTTAGCATACTTTTCCCGAATATTTTTAATGTGAGTTGTAGAAACTTGTTCCATGAAACCACAGCTCCTTACCCCAGAACACTTTGCTGAGACTGAACATGCCTATGAAAGGCACAGTGCATCGTGAGTTTCACATGCTGTTCAAGTACTCATAAAATAATCATTGTTGGATCAAATATGCTCTTGGTATGTGCTTTAATTTTCATACATGTATAAGATACTCTTTCAACTTTGTACTTTACTGAAGGAGGAGAGAAAACTTGTAAATGAATATTTAAAAACCTGGTTCTCTTCAGAACTAAAAGCAGAATCAAATAACAGTTGTCCTTCAGAGCCAAATACAGTCCTGTGCCACAGAGGGACGTTTCAGTCAATGAGGGACCACATATACGACAGCGGTCCTGTAAGATTCTAATACCATATTTTTACTGTACCTCTTCCATGTTTAGATACACAAATACTACTGTGTACAACTGCCTACAGTATTCATTACCATACATGCTGTACAGGTTTGTAGCCTAGGACCAATAGGCTATCCCACATTAGCCTAGGTGTGCAGTGGGCTATAGCATCTAGGTTTGTGTTAACTATACTCTGTGGTGTTCACACAACTATGAAATCACCTAACAACACATTTCTCAGAACATCTCTCATTAAGCAGTGCATAACTGTATTGCACTGTTAGCTGGTGATGGTTGTTTCTTACTCTGCCTTTTGAAAGAAAATGTTACAATGACTCCTGGCAATACAGTAAATATCCCCGCTCTCTCAGGGATGGACCACGCTGGAGCAGTCCAGGCCAGGGTCACTGAGTTATCTGAAGTCAGTGTCAGACCAGGGATTGTTTTCCACTGATGACACAATCCACAGAGTCAGAATAGCTGGAAACGAGTGTCAGAGCTAAAGAGAGGCATAGAAAACAGATTCTAAAGCTATAGCAAAATACAAGAGAGAATAATAATCCAACAGCTTCCTTCATTAGTTAGTTTTTTTAAAACAAGCCCAGCATAAAGCTGCAAAGACATTAAATATTGCTTTTAAAAATATAAACATAGTTCTCAGTGAATTTTAGTTATCAATTTGCTCAAAACAATAGTCTTCAAACATACTACACCTGATCTCAAAATATTTATGTAGTTTTCCAACTCAGTTATACATTATATTTTCCTCTAAAGCACAGACAAACCCGATAGTTACTTTTTACAACAGCAGAATAAAGATACTGGAGGGTCATCTTCTAATCTGTATTTTCCAGAGTTAGGCAGATCTTTACACTCTGATATAAATGTACGAAGTTCAGTCTCTGGGAAGCCGTCTTGTTGGTAATGCTACATAAAAGAATTTTTAAAACTCTCATTAATAAGCCCCTTGAAAACAATTTATTACAAATTCAAAATGGATCATTTGGCAAGGGGGGAGGATTTTTCTAGAGGAATAGTTTAGTCACTTCCAAGTATTTGAAAGAAGACGTAGCCTTTAGAGTCACTCTCAGGTTTGGCTGAAGTAAAGTGGGCCCAGGATTCTGCAGTTGCCCTCTTTAGCTCTCTTTTCTGGGTCTACGTTAGCCCAAAACAAGCATGTTGAGTCTGAGTGTGAGTCCTACTTCCAGGGAGAAGTGAGTCAGCCCCATCCCAAGTCTGAGAACCTCTGTCACAACTCTGCCCTGCAGGCCCATGACTGTCAGGCCAGTGTGAAGCAGGCATCTGGATGGAACCTGGTTCAGGCCACAAGAAGTCCACCTGATGTGGATTAACAGGGTATTGTTCAGTGCTGAGGGGTGGACATCCTAGGCTTTCCTGGGAGACCTCAGCATAGCCTTAGATGCTCCTGAGCGATCTCAGGTGTCTGGACAAAGATCTGAATGCTATAAAGGATTTCCAACCTGTACACCCTTTTGGAGTTACTCTTCTAGGCACATGGATTTGTTTAAGGGATATATATATATATATATATATATATATATATATATGTCTCAGTGTGGGTTCTAAGATCTCTAGAACATGCCCTGACCAAAAAGGATCAGAAATAACTTAGCTTGCCCATTTGGCAAGTGCTCTGAGCCCATGAAAAGAGGTTACCAACCTAAAATATGAGTCTCAGATTGTGTCATCAAGAGTTGAAAACCCACGTTACTCTTAGAGATTTCCAGTGTCACCCTCGAATAACACATGCAGTTCTCTGCATGCAGAGTTGAAGGTAGTGAACTTTTAGAGCACCATTGGGAGGGATTTGGACAGTTAAAACTACATTCTTTCTTTCCCAGTTGCTTTGGTGACCCTAAGCATACATCTATCTTCTACTGAAGAGAGCAAGGAAGATATTTAGTCCCTGAAATCTTGTTCAGTAAGCATGAAGTCACAGCCCTGGCTTCGTGAGCAAGGTATTCATAATTATCAACTCCAAACCAGGGCATTGTTTTTATCCCTGGGGGCAATTACATGGCATCATGTTTCATTACCACCCTCAAACCCAGAAAGAAAAGTCTCCACGTATAAGTGTCCATGTCAATAATATACCTAACAGAATAAGGTTATTAGAAATTTAAATATATAAGATTGTTTATTCTGTCTTTCCATATTTCAAGGGGCTTGAATTGATTTTTAAAATATCTCATATGAACAACAATAGCTTTTCAAATCAGGTTTCTGACTACATAAAGCACACATGGCAGTACAGGGCCCAATCAAACCCTCTGCTATTCAGGAGGCATGTGCCGCACAGGCCTTGCAAAGAGTGACACGTTCAGTGACAGCAGACTCCAAAGGAAGGGGGCGATCTTTCTTTATGAAAATTGGATTTTAAAGTTCTCCATAAAATTTTGGCTTTCTGAAATTCGATCTGTTTTATTTACGCAGTATCTACTAGCTGTTATAATTCTAATAAAAGGTTAGACAGCTTGCTTGAAACAGCACAATTACTTAGAGAAAAGACTTTCAACATTCTAAAAGTTCTATTTTCTCCTCCATTTCTGTTTCTCAGTCTCTAAAATTGAAGTCCTTTTCTCTATCCTGAAGAAATTAACATCCTATCACTTCCCCCGCCCCCGTAGGTACTAAATTTTACTGCTACTATACAAGTTCTAAAAGAACGCCGCCACATAACGGCTCTTGATAAACCTACCTTAATTGTTTCATATGTATCAGTGATCAGTGCAATGAAAAGACTTAAAATCATATATAT
Source organism: Indri indri (assembly GCA_004363605.1). Taxonomy (NCBI): domain Eukaryota; kingdom Metazoa; phylum Chordata; class Mammalia; order Primates; family Indriidae; genus Indri; species Indri indri. Next base: position 64,768 of record RJWJ010001626.1, on the reverse strand, counting down.
AAAGAGGCTGATGAATGAGTAGAGGTAAATTCTGCTAAACAGCCAGACCAAGTAGCTTTTCTGCTGCATTTTTGCAAATGTGGCGAACATATCATCTCCATTTATTAGAGAGAAAAGGCATTCAGAGACCATGTTCAGAGAACGGAACTGAAAAATGAAAAGAGAAAAGTTCATTTTATTCCACATTTCTTGCCATTGGAGACCATGATATCATATTAAACATAATGGGACCAGATAGCCCCAGTTACCCTTTCAAACAAATAACCTGAGGTAACCACACACATTTGCTCTGTGACGCATATAACATGTATAAAGCCCACCGTTTTTTTCCCGAGACAAGCATCTCTCTCTTAGTTGGAGCAACCTGAATCAAATGCAGAGGGGGTTGGTCTGCAGCCTCTGCTTTTCTGAGTCCAGCCCTGCCCCTCCCCTTTACGTCCACAGAAAGACAACCTCGAAATGCTTCTGCAGAAATGCCCAGGTCCCAACCATGCATGCTCATAATCCCATTTTAAGGTTCATTCCATTTAAGATAACAGCATAACAATCAAGACTACAGTAACTCTGGCAACAAAATATTCAAATATTTTTATTAATACAAGTTTCTCTATATACTACTTTTTTAACAAAGTCAAATTTTAAGAAGGCTTACCTAAATAGCCTATTCTATTGATATATAGATAGATAGATAGATATTGAAGAATCAAATGATTAAACTTGACTTCACTGGTGGTAAAAGGGACTTAATTATCTGACATATTGCAAAAAAGAATTTGAGGCAGCTGAGTGAATCAATTATTCTCTCAAGTTGGTCACACCTTACCAGTTCATAAATATGGCAATACATATGCTACCTTCAACATTTTAAGGTTAAATCACAAAATAGAAGGAATTAATTTAAAAAGGATGACAAGCCACTGGCACTATGCTAAGAGCTTAATAGTAATAGGGAAAGAGTTATTCCTCAGTACCTTGTCATGGTAGGGCCCTAGCACAATCCATCCACAGAAGCAATAGCCCAAGTAAATCATAGCTGCACAGCAACAGAACCTGATGACATTGGGCAGTGCTGCCTGAAGGGTCAAAATAAGGAGCTGGGAAAGTAAGAGAGGTCATTAGAATCCCTTTGTCCTTCAGCCAACACAGTGCAACAACTTTGAGAGAAATACCAACAGCATGGAGATCCGTGGAATTCCTTACATTGTACTTCTCAAAGAATCCGAGATATCGGATGACTCCAAGCCACACAAGCATAGTAGAAGTCCCAAGAAGTATGCTACAGACATCATAACTTGTTAGACTCTAAGATAGAGTGGAAAAAAATATAATCAGATTAGTATAGCAGAAATTCATTTGGGCAAAATATATTTATTGAGGTAGCTGAGTCAGGCACTGTTCCAGGTGCTAAAGATAAAGGAGTGAACAAACACAATTCTCTGTCTTCGTGAAGCTTACATTCTAATGGGGGGTTTGTGGAGAGATACAATAGAAATACGTTAATAGAACCTTTGATACATTAGCTGATCGTAATTACTGAGGAGAAAATTCAGGGGAAGGAATAAGGAATGGTATGGGTTTGTAATTTTAAATAGGATAATCAAGGAAAGTCTCACTGAAAAGGTGGCTTTTGAGCAAAGATCTGAAGGGAGTGAGGGAGGAAGTCAAGCAAAAATCTAAGGGAGGATCCTTCCAGGCACAGGGACCAGCAAGTGCAAAGGCCCTGAGGCAGAAGGGTGTCTGGCAAGTTAGTGAGTCTGGCTGGAGTGAGCAATGCAAGTAGTATACAGTAGAGATGAGGCAGCAGGTAGTACAGGACCCCAGGCACTTAACAACTTTGTCTTTTACTCTGACCTAGTTGGGGAGATTTGAGATTCCTTACCAGGAGTGACATGATCAAATGTTGGCTGCTGTGATTGAGAGCAGATTGTTGGAGGAGTGAGGAGGCTATTACAATAATATAGCTGAGAGATGGCGGCTTGAACCACCAACATAGTGGAGGTGATGTGGTGGTTTTGGAAGGTAGATCAACAGGATTTGCTCTTGGATTAGATGTGGGAGAGAGGGGGTTAGTGAAAAAGAGGAGTCTATGATGAATCCATGATTTTGTCTTGAGCAACTGAAGAGAGTTGCCTTTAGCCAAAATTAGGAAGGGTTTGGACTGTGAGGTGGGGTTTTTAGAAGTTCCGTTAAGTATGTTAAATTTGAGAGGAAAAGTAGATATCCAAGTGGAGATGTAGAATAGACAGTTGGATATTTGAGTCTGGAGTTCAGAGAAGAATTCCAAGCTGGAGATATAGATTTGGAATCATTGGCAAATAGGTGCTATTTAAAGCCATGCAACAGGATGAGATTACCAAGACAGGGGCAGAAAAGAGATGTTCAAGCACTATGTCTTGAAGCATTGCCACCTTGGAGAGATGAGAGAGAACCAGGAAAGGAAAGTCAGAAGACCAGACAGTGACTTAGGAGGAAAACCTGGTAAGTGACAGCCCAGTGAAAAAGCGTGACAACAAAGAGGGAGGGCTATGCAGTGTTAAAAGCTGCTGGTAGGTCAAGATGAGGGCAAATAATTGACGACTGGACTCATCAGCTCGGGAGGACATTGGAAAGAACACTTTCTGTGGAGTGGCAGGGCAGCCTGATTGGAACCGACATAAAAAGAGTGGTAGGAACAGAATCGGAGTCAACAGGTTACTCTTTTGAGGTTTTTTTGCTAAATAAAAGGGAGCAGAGAAATTGGGGTAGTAAGTAGCTAGTGGGAGAAATGGGTTTGAAATGTTATCTTTCCAAAAAGGGGCAAACACGTGCTAATGGGAATGACCTGGTAGAGAGGGGGAAATTGATGACCCAGAGAAGGAAGACTAGTGGGGGCCATGCCTTTGAGTAAGCAAGTGGGGTGGCATCCGCTAGGCAGGAGGAGGCGCTGGCCCTGGAGAGTGGCTGAAACAATACATCCACAATAACAGAGAAATAGCAGAGTATGTGGGCACTGATTTGGGGAGGTAGGTAAATGAAGTAGGAGTTTATGGGGAATTCTTTTTTTTTTTTCTATTGTTTTTGTGAAATAGGAGGTAAGGTCATTAGCTTAGAATGATAATGTGGCAAGGGTGTGAGAGGTTTCAGAAGAGAAGAAAACATGAAATGATCACCTATGAAATGGGCAGAGAGGCCTAGAAAAATGTAGAAAGATTATTGGACCCCATTGAGGTTAATAATAGTTGAATTTGATAAAACTAAAGACTTGCTGCGAATCTCCCCTTACTCCTTTTCTTCTGTTGATTTTGTTTTTTATTTCTTTTTTGTCCCTAAAGTTAAACATATATTCCAATAATATATACTACAGCCACATGTAGTGGCAGCTGCTAAGTATTGACCTAGACCCATTCTCTCTCCTTCCTAGGCACTTGCCTGGGCTGTATTCCCTGGCTCCTTTTGTGGGTAGGATTGGCTAAATTCTCTCTAGTGGGATGTGAACTGAAACAAAGTCTGCCAGTCTTGCTATAAGTCTGTGGGAGACCTTCCACCATGCCGTGTTTTTGCTTCCCATAAGCTGCAACCTGTTTGTGAGGTGATCCAGTGCCAATCATGCAGTCTGGCTGAGCCCTCAAGGGCTGGCACAGAAACAAAATGGGAGGAGCTTGGGTCCCTGAATGACTGTGTGGAGCTGAGCTACTCACCAACTTGTAAAACCCACCCTGACTATTACATAAGAAAGAAAGAACCTCCTATTTTATCTGAGCCATTGTGTTTGGGGTCTCTGCCCAGCCTTATAACCAACTCCTAGATGACTCAGAATCAGTTACATGAAGACTAGGAAAACATAAGTTTGAGCAAGATTTCTTTAAACAATATTAGTTTTTTAAATTTGGTTTTTGTTTTGGTGGGAGAGTTGATTTCTTGGCTAGGTTAGTTTTAACTTAAAATGGATAACTCTGTAGCACATCAATAGGAAAAGTAAGAAATTGCTCCCATTCTCACTTCAAATGGACAGAGGAAACAAATACAGCACTCACACAATAGTACCTTCACCTCACTTTCCCCTTCAGCCTCACTCATTTTTTATTGAAGATTTTAGCATTTCTTGTAAGATTGTTTTTAAAAACTCTTACCTTAGTTACCTTGGTGTGTGTATGGATTTTGGTGTGTGTAAGAATTCACAGGTCCCACCTGAAGAGTTTGAATTCAGTAGGTCTAACATGGGGCATTTTTACCAGCCACCCAAATGATTCTGATGCAGTGGTTTGTGGATCTCACTATGAAAAACTCTGCCTAAGAGACTTCCTGACTAGATTTATGAAAATTACTATTATTGATTTCAAGTTTACTTGCTGTAAGGTTTGGAAGAAATCGTTTACTCTGAAAATTCTTACATTCTGGAAAAATACATTACCATTAATCCAAATCTGATACTAACAATAGCATGATTAGGAAAAAAGTTTACCTTTGCTTGGATTTCCATTTTTAGAATTGATCCAATGATTGTCAATATGTCACTAATAATAATCATAATGTACCATCCATTGACAAATTCCATTTGATCAGAAACAGAAACTTCCTTCTTATAATGGAGGAGGAAAAAATTGACAAATTCCTTTAGGGAAAAGAGGGGAGGCACAGTGAATTTCTCTGTCAATCAAAATATCAGTAGCATTCCTAGAAAGCAACAACCCTACCTGCTGAAGCTGAAGTCCTCTAATCACAGATCTAATGCAGAGGATTAACGAAGCTAAGCAAGTCAGAATGACAAAGCCATCAAAGATCATCATGTAATGAGTGTTCTTCTGAACTGAAAGCAAAAAAGATTATGTAGTGCTTATGTGGTGGGACACTAATATGGCAACATCTATTTCTTTTTAGAATAATTTAGATAATGCAAGCATTCTTTCCAGTAAGACAATGAAGAAAAAAAGCCTTGATAAGCATTCTTCCAATTAGTATTTAAACAAAGTTACAAGTCCTTTTAAAAACACCACAACCATCAATCCAAGATCTTTAATTATCAGCTCGTGGTCTTTCGTTCTTAATACAATTAGCCTCCCTGCATATTCTGTGAAAATATACTTATCTAGGTATCAAATATGTATTAAGCACCCACTATGTGCCAGGCATTTTTCTAGATGCTGGGATACAGTAGTGAACAAGATAGACAAGGTCTCTGACCTTGTGGAACTTCTTCTCTGCTGCATTGCGACAAGCAAAGAAGTAAACAAGCACAGGAACAAAATGCTTTCAGATAGTGATAGTGATGCAAAGAAAATAAATCATAATAGCAAACAAGTATGGAGCACATTTCTTTCCAGGGATAGCTCTAAGCGCTTTGTATGTATTAACTAATTTGATCCTCACAGCAACCCCAATGAGGTGGGCATGATTATCTCTACTTTGCAGGTGAGAAAACTGAAGCACAGAGGTCACATGATTTGCCCACAGTTACAGCGCCAGTAGGTGGCAGACTCAGGATTCAAACCTTTGCAGTCTGTTTCCAGCTCCCATCGGTCCATATTAGTGGTTCTTGGCATTCCTTGGGAACTTGTTAGAAATGCACATTCTCCGGTCTTACCCAGACCCACTGAATCAGAAACTCTGGGTTTTCACAAGCCCTCTAGATGATGCTAAAATTTTGAGAACCACTGCTCTATCCAAGGGAGGTTAGTGTGGGGGAATGTGAGAGAGGAGAATTCGTTTATATTGTATGGTAAAGGGAGAAGTAGGTTTTAACTGAAACCTTAGTGATGAGAAAGAGCCACCCTTACAGAGACTCTGGAGAATCGAAAGTGCAAAGTCCTGGCCAGCATGAGCAGAGCCAATGAAGAGAGGTGGGCAGAGGTGTCAGCCGTCACATGCTCTGCTACAGAGCTTGTCTCTATTTCTCAAGTTAGACTGCTCTATAATGATGAAAAGATAAAGGACTTAAGACTAGTTCTGTGATGAAGCGTCCCATTAATGTTTGCCAAGGGGCATCTAATTGCTATACTGATTTCTAAATCTACTTTAGAAAAACTTAAAAACCAAGAAACAACTATTTGAGACGAAGCCTATGTGCCAGGCACTTTTATATCCTCTCATTTTCTTTATTCTAAAGTTGTGGAGAAGTATTATAAAGTTTTCACAAAAGAGTCTTGTGCTTCAAATAACCAAGCTTGTAATTGAAATGAAAGTTTATAATTCAAGAGCCTCATGTATTTGAAGTTACCTATTAGTGGAAAGAATTCTACAATGATGAAATTTCACTTTTATTTACTCTTACTATCTTGTTATTACTTCTGAACTTGGCAATCAATCAGTAGGCTACCCTAAAACAGTGATTATCCAAGGACAGTCTGAATAAGGGCTGTCTATACATCCCTAAGCCCCACCTCAGACCTGCTGACCGTCTGGCATGGAGTTAGGGAAACCGCATTTTAACAGGCATCCAGTAAGATTCTTTTGCTCACAAGAATCTGAGAACCCCTGACCTAATCATTAAGTCCAGCACAACATACCATTATGTTACTTATGAGGGACTAGAAAATGAGACAGATATTAATAAATTCCTTCCAGGCAATTTTCTCCAGTTCAGCTCCAAAATTCTTGACAGTATTCAGTCTATACCTGAATTCTTGTCCATATTTCTAAGAATAGACCCTTTCTTCCTCTAATCTACTTTAAACATTTTTTTTTTTAATTTAGAGGTAGGATCTCATTGTGTTGCCCAGGCTGGAATGCAGTGGCTATTCACAGGCATGACCATGATGAACTGCAGCCTCAAACTCCTGGGCTCAAGCGATCCTCCTGCCTCACCCTCCCAAGTAGCTAAAACTACAAGTGCGTGCCAATGTGCCCAGCTCCTAGTCTACTTTTTAACCTGGATAGAAGGCAATTATAATGTGTGGGATGCTTTAGGGTCAAATCCTACCTGACTTCTCCCTGGCTGTATGACCATGGGCCCCAAGTGTCACTTCTGAGTCTTAGTTTCTTCGTCTGTAAAAATAAGGGTTCTGCCTATCTCAAGGATATTTTAAAATATTAAAATGAGGAAAATGAAGGTGGAAGTACTTAGACAGCACGGACTAGATAAGAACTGGTTTGGGTATACACATGTAGAGTCTTGGTGGGGGACCGTAAGTACGTTCTTGGTGAGGAGTGGAGGTAAGGGCACCTGAAGAAGGTAAGAAAAGCCATTTTAGCTATGAGTAACTTAGGTATTACCTGAAACATCAGATATATACCATGAGTTCATCTACTTACAGAGAATTGGGGACTTGGAAATGATCCAGTCTTTTATTTGATGTTCTACCTATCCAGGGGGCAGCAATGTAATAACCATTTTACATTATTTAATAATCATTCTGCAAACCAGTAAAGCTCATCACTTACTTGATCCAGATACATGCCAGTCTTTACATTCTCTGATGGAAATGTCATTATCTAAACTTATTTTAATTCTTCCACTGTGGGCCTTGTTGTCAAATGTTATCTGTGAAGACAGGAAAAGGGTCAAAAACATACCTATAGTTTTTGAAGCCAAGATACCTCTATGCACTAATTAGGAAACAGTTGTTTCAAGGGGACAGGAGACCCATATTCTCATCTCAAAACTGTTGTTAACTCTGTTCAACCTTGGGAAGTTCCCATTATTTCTCTGTGAAATAAGAAAGTTGAACTAGATCTTCCAGAGAGACCTTGTATTCTCTAAAACCCTTTGTTTCCAGGATAGCATTCCAGCCCTGAAGAACGTACACAACAAGAGTACTTGCCCTCCTTCCCATTCCGTGGTACCTCTAGGTGCTCTCTTGATACGAGCAAGGGCTGGTACAACTGTGCTTTCCCCCAACTCCCAGCAGGACCTCAGCTAGGGGTAGATTTTTAGTGTTCCTACAATTCTTACTACTTCAGAGGCTCATTCTTTCTGCCTTAAGACTTTTCCCATTTGTATTCTGGGCCTAGATTTCTTAGTCACTTTAGCACAATGTGTATTACAAAGCATTTGGTGGCCAGGAGTCAACAGACATGCCTTGCTTCGAGGACAGCCACTTCAGGACACCAGGTGCCAAGCAGGACAAAGCTATGCCAGAACACCTTCCATAGTTCTTCTACTGTCTTCTGCTCTAGTTCCCTTCCCTGTCCCCATGGCAGGACAGGGATGCCAAGGCAAGAAAATCAGTCCGTTTTTTTTTTTCTGCCTGTTCTCTTTCTCTTAAGTCCTGAAGAAAAAAAGTTCTTTGAAAAGTTTGTCACTTAAATGAATTTTACTGAAGCATCTCCATGTGGGGGATATAAGATCTTATATCACTTTAGGTACAAGATTTAAAATGACCTTAAAGGGTTTGGTCATTCTATTTCTCCTCTTGATGAACTGTAAACTTCTTTCCCTGACAGTCTACTGATTTGTCTGTCCATGTCCACAATGGCTGGCAGATCCAGACCCCGGCCTCATGCAAGGAGATGCTCAGTGTTATTTGATTGAGTCAGAAATCCTTGTCAAGGAGAAACCGTGTTTTTCCCACACAAAGGGCGTCAGGGTTTTACAAATAGTAGATGCTCATGAAATACCTATTGAGTAAATAAACTGTGGCTCAATGTCAGTCACATCTTGGTAAGATGCTCAGAAGAAGCTGAATCCCTCAAACAAAGAAGAAAGGTGCTGAATGGGATCAGAAAAGATTAGATAGCACAGAAAAAAAAATGGTGAATTTGAAAACATAGAAACTATGCAAAATGAAACACAGAAAAAAAAAACTGAAACATGAAACAAACAAACAGCATTAGTGAGCTATGGGTCAACTTCAAGTGACCAAATACTGATATAATTGGAATCTCTGAAAAAGGACAGGGGGTGGGGGGAAAATAACAGAAAAAAATATTTGAAGAAATCATGCTGAATAAATACCAAATATAATGACAACTATCAACCCACAGACCCATGACACTCAGTGACCCCCAAACACAGGAAACAAGAAGAAAATAACAACAAGGCATTTCACAACCAAATTGCTTAAAATCAAAGATAAAGAGAAAATTTCCAAAGTGCCCAGATGGGGAAAACCACATCCCATACAGAAGAATAAAGATAAAGATGACAGCAGATTTCCTGTCAGAAACAGTATAAGCTAGAAGAGCAACACATTTAAAGTACTGGGGCTCCAGAGGTCTCAAGTGTTTGGAAAGAGAAAAAAAAAATAATAATAAAGTACTGGGGCAAAAACAAAACAAAACAAAAACCAAGCAACCAGTTAAGATAGCATTCTATACACAGTGAAATGATCTTTAAAAAAATGAAAGTTAAATATTTTTTAGGCATACAAAAACTGAAAGAATTCATCACTTGCAAACCTGCACTATAAGAAATGTTAAAGGAAACCCTTCAGGCAGAAGGAAAATGATACCAGATGGAAACCTGGAGTTACACACAAGAATGAAGCACACGGGAAATGGTGACTACATGGGCAAATATGAAGATTTTTTTTTTATTATTTAAATTGCTTTAAAAGATAATTGTTTAAAACAAAATTAATAACAGTGTATTGTGGGGTTTATAACATGTAGAAATAAATTGTATGATAATAACATAAAGGCCAACAGGGGAGAAATGGAAGTATATTGTAAGGTTCTTACACTGTACATACAGTGGTATAATATCCCTTGAAGGTAGACTATAATAAGTTAAAGATGTGTACTATAAACCCCAAAATAAAACAAAGAGTTATAGCTAATAAGCTAACAAATGAAATAAAATGAAGTCATAAAAAATACTCAATCCAAAAGAAGGCAGAAAAAAAAGGAAATGATATTAATAATTGCAAACAATATAAATGGTCTAAGCACACTAAGTAAAGGGTAGAGATTGTGAGATTGAATAATAAAACAAAACCCAATAATACCCTGCCTTACAAGGAACCCACTTTAAATATAAAGCACAAATAGGTTAATATTAAGAGGATGGGAAAAGATATGCCATGCTAACACTGATCAAAAGAAAGCTGGAGTGGCTATATTAACATGCAACAATGTACATGTTAAAGTATAGAATATTAGTAGAGGTCAAGAGCAGCGTTGCATAATGCTAAGAGTTAGTTCATCAAGTGAACACAAGAATCCTAGGTGTTCATACACCTAATAAAGAGCTTCAAAATGCATGATACAAAAATGTATTAAACTACTAAGCATTAATGCTAATACACTACTTTTCCATTCTAAATCCAACTGGGCACACACAGCAAAAGTTTTTAAAAAGCTGTTGAATGAATCATTTATCTAGTATATACCAGATACTTAGGTAAGTCCTTTATGTATATTATTTTGTATCTCGACGACACCTTGCCATGTAGGTAGGTGTTAATTTTGTTTCACAGATGAAACTAAGGCACAAACCAATTAAATAATTGGCCTAAAGTTACACAGCTACTAACTGGTGAGCTGGAACTGAAATCTAGGCTTATCTGACTCTAAAGTCCCTACATTTTATATCAGGTGCCTGACAATGAAGTTGCACACATGGCTTTTATTATTAAATCACCCCATAGGATATAAGCTCTACCCAAGTTCTACGAGATGCACTGCTAAATCCACAATGCAAAGGTATAGCTTGGGATGATCTACAATGATGATGAAAATACAACAACTCTGCATGTGTCTAACAGGCCCGGTTGCTTTTACCACTGAATTGAGCCAACAGAAAGGGTCTAGATTTCACAAGTGTTTCATTTATGCATTCAGCAAATATTTTTGTCACCTACTATGTTTTTTGAGGAATGAAAAGATTAATAAAATAGGTCCTACCTTCAAGGAACTTTCAATCTAGCAGAGTTAATAAACACCTAGAAAATCCTAAAACAAAGGAAAATGTAGTAAGCCCATATAAAATTTTTAAAAGAGAGAGAGAGAAAGAAAAGAAAACAAAAAACCCTGCAAAACACTTGGGAGGTCAGAAGATAGAATGTCTTTCTAAATAAGGAATTAAAAAAGGGTCCACAAAGGAGGTATCAGTATTACAAAAATTCTGAAAAGTATCATTTTTCAAATTCAAGACAGAAAGAAAACAGAGGAGAGTATAGGTTATAGCTCAATTTTTAAAAAATCAAATAATACTGATAATTCATAACTTGCTGGTTGATATTATGATCGAAATTTATAGCCTAATTCAAAATACTCTTGTAGTTTTAGTGCTTTTTCTCATTAAATGCTATGCATACTTACTACATTATACCACATTCTAAAAATTTTTTTAATCTCTGTCTCTGAAAACTTGAGCACTACAGCCAATTAGTGAGTATCATGGACACAGCTTTTGCTACTATTTGTATCAAACAGTACAAAGTGAGAGAACTCGGGATGGTATGAAGGTGAGTTGTTTCAAATGTTGTCCTGCATATGAACAAACTGCACTGGGTTACCGACTCTGATCTTGTGAGGTGATAAACTCACATTAGACACATCTTGTGCTCCCTAGAGAACTTAATACTCCATCTGCAACTGGAACATAAAGAATGCAGAAGTGAGAGGGTGGGCTGCAGGGGGAGAGACAAATGGGAGCATTCAGAGGCAGCGTGAGGAGAAGCAGTGTGAGCAATAACCCAAAGGCTGCCAGCATCCATGGTGAAGAAACAGTAACAAGAACCCTTGGCAGACCCTTAAGCAGACAGCCACAGGCTGCCACGAGCCAACCATACAGAACCTGCAAACCCCTGTTCCTTTTGTGACTGAACATCTACTCTGTGACAGGCACTGTTCTTGGTACTGGAGACAACAGTGAACAAGACAAGGTCCCTGCTCTGGTAGAACTTACACTGAGGTACAGAAGAAATAATTAACAAGTAAATAAGTTATTACAACAAAATAGAACTAGATGTATCAATTTTTACCCTATGCACATTTGAATGGAAACATCTTATATTCTTAATCATGCCTTAATTCAAACTTATGAAACATGTAACTAGATAAAACAACTTTTCTCCAGACAGCAACCAGATTTAGCCTGGCCCACACTTACAGTCAGGGTAAAGTCATAACAGTCAGGGAGTTCTTGATGACGAACTGTCTGCAGATTAATGGCTTTCAGTTTAAACTGAAGCTCCACTGTCAGGAGTCTAGAAAACATAGGAGACTTTAGTTCAGTGGAAACATACACACACAAACATAAGTTACACTCCCATCTGTGTCCCTCACCTGTGGAAGTCCAGCGTTAAGTTGAGTTTATTTTCTTCTGGTGTTCCAATGTGAAAAGGTTCGTCTGGCTCTACAAAGAAACATTCTGCCATAGAAAAGAACAAAAAAAAACATGATATAGTACCTAAAATAAATAAGTAAAACTGCATTTTGAAAGGATAATACGTTTAAGACCATATTCAGATTCTATTATTTTTCTGAATTAAGATTTTAAAAGCTAAACATCAATACCACTTGGTTACAATGACTCATTTGTTTTTAAGACATTTGCGGTTACAACGTTTCTGGAGTGGTTGGAGGCCAGAGAACGATCTGAACTCTATGTCATTATTGTTCTATAGAATATTATCTTCCTTCCTGTCTTTTTAAGCCTCGATAAACTTTGAGCCCCTCCACCTCCCTTTTTTGTATTTTAAGCATATGATTTGAAGCACTTGTGGTGACGAAGGTAAGATTTTCTAAGTAATTTTAAGGATCTATTTTTTTAATATGTGCTGATAACTTTTCCTCAATAAGCACTTAAAAAGTAAAGGAAGATAGTATTTTAGAAGGTTTTCACTAGTTGGTACTGTTATCCTTTAATATCGCTGTCCAAAAAAAAAAAAAAAAATCCTCGTGTCTATAAAACTATTTGAATACTTACTTTTTTTTTTTTTTTTTTTTTTTGAGACAGAGTCTCGCCCTGTTGCCTGGGCTAGAGTGCCGTGACGTCAGCCTAGCTCACAGCAACCTCAAACTCCTGGGCTTAAGGGATCCTACTGCCTCAGCCTCCCAAGTAGCTGGGACTACAGGCATGCACCACCATGCCCGACTAATTTTTTCTATATATATATTTTTAGTTGTCCAGATCATTTCTTTCTATTTTTAGTAGAGACAGGGTCTTGCTCTTGCTCAGGCTGGTCTCGAACTCCTGACCTTGAGCGATCCACCCACCTCGTCCTCCCAGAGTGCTAGGATTACAGGCGTGAGCCACTGCGCCCAGCCTTGAATACTTCCTTTTTAACTCAATGACCTAAGCTGATATTTTATTGATAGGTGCAAGTTGCTAATAAGAATAAGCTGCGTTATTCCAAGTTCTGATTCTCATTCCTCTCCCTCAACCTACCCCAAAGATGTTAAATAGTGAAGTGCTGTTGGGGAAAGGGAGTTTTATATACATCAAGTGTTTGCAAGCATAATGCTCTGTAAACATAAAATCTACCTATTTAATTGGTGTATCAAGCACAAGGTGGTGGCATTTAGTGGCTAAGAGCACAGATGGCTTGGGCCCAATTTCAGCACTGCCTCTTCTAGCTCCATCTTGGGCAGGTCACTTAATTCTCTGAACCGTACTATAAAATGGGGATAACGCTCATGCCTTCTTTGTTGATTTTTTTTTTTTTTTTTTTGAGGATTCCTGAGTTACAGTAAAGAGCTCAGAACAGTACCTGACACATAATAACTCCTAAATAGTTCTTACTGTGCCCATAGCACAGAACAAATCAATGTTTTCAGAGATGAAATTACTGATTTTAAGTATAAACCAAGAAGTTAAAAATTGAAATTCTAGTTTATAGAAGAACATTACCAGTTTCAATTTCTGGATCAATGTCAAAGGTATCATTTCCAGGACAGATGTTTCCTTGCTTGTAGAAGTGCTGACAGACTGCCATGGCAGACTGCTCCGTGCCCTTGTTCTCGTAAGCGTGATTCCCAACTGAGACGTTGCGCAGCTGCAAGTACTTCAGCCAAAAGGAGAAACAGAAACTGGGCACGCCAGCCAGGGCAGAAGTGAAGCCAGATGTCCCTCCCTCCCCACCTTTGAACCTGGCAGGCCTCCACCTCCCCTCAGTGTGGAGACATTCACATTGATGTGCAGCGTTAAGTGACCTGCTGCTGTGCACCACAAAGGCAGATGGCAGGGAGCACTTGAATTAGAGTTCTGGGTTCAAGTCTCATTTCTGTCACAAACTTTCTGAGCTTCGAGTTCCTTACCTGGAAAAATTAAAGTCTGAAGCCACATAATCTTTGAGATTCTTTCCTCCCTTAAGAACTATGTTCAGGGACTGATTTTTAAATTCAATGTTAATACAAATTTTATTTATCTTTGAACTATTTCCTGTAAGGTCAGAGTTCTACTTTACTACTGTAATACAAGTATAAGAAGTAGGATATAATTGTTCAAGGTTAACCAGCAAAACCTTTTCTTAAAAAAAAAAATACGCGCGCACACACACACACACATACATACACATATATAGAGATTTTTATCTTTGCAAGAATATAATTTAATCACTTTCATAGCAATATTCCCCTATCCTAGTGAGTCCTCAATAAAACAAATACTACTTTTACAAATGAGAATCTTATGGTACCTTGGAATAATTGTCAACTTAAACTCTTAATGGATTTCTGTGGATGTTTCTGAAACAAGGTGTTTCAGAACCCTCTGCGAGCCATATGTTTGGCACGACTGGTCATACAAAGGTAAGGATATGGCATCTGTCTGTCTTGAAATTAACACTTTTGTGCAATAGACACAGAAAAAGAATTCTACTAAAAGATGCATGTGAAACGTGCTATGCTAAATGAAGGAAATAAGTTAGTAATCTAGGTCTATGGGCTGGACTCTGAATTGGGCCTTGTCAAGGTCACAAATGAGCAGCATGTTGCCAAATCTGATGCTTAGTTCTCAGTCCCCATCTAACTTGACATCTCCATGGTATCTGGTGCAGTCGAATGTTTCCCCTTCACTAAATACTTTCTGCACTTGACTTGAGGAACACTGACTGCTTTTTCTTGGTCTCCTTTGCTCAATCCTCACATTGCCAACCTCTGCATTTCGGAGTGCCTTTGGATTCAGACCACAACCTCTTTCGCCACATTCCCTCCACAGGTGACTTCAACTAGTCCCATGTTTTAAACACCACCTATAGGCTGACAACTTCCAAATTCACATCTCCAGCCCCCACCTCTTCACTGAATACTGCACCTGGAGAGCAATCTGCC
Organism: Indri indri; assembly: GCA_004363605.1. Taxonomy (NCBI): domain Eukaryota; kingdom Metazoa; phylum Chordata; class Mammalia; order Primates; family Indriidae; genus Indri; species Indri indri. The sequence continues at coordinate 49,636 of RJWJ010001626.1, read as the reverse complement.
TACGTGATGCCTAGGGTGTCTAGAGGAATCTTGAACATAAATGTGCAAACGGAAAAACCCGCTCCTTTCACAATAATCCCCTTCTCTATAAATGACTCTCTAAGTCAATCAGTTATTCAGGCCAAAACTTAGGAAAGATCCTTTAGTCTCCTTTTCTCATATTGCACTTCCAATCCATCAGAAAGTCATGCATTGCTTTCAAATTATCTGCCCACAGGAATCACCAACAGATCTGAGCTTCCTCACCACAAAGCTGACTGCCTCTCATCACTTTCACTGTTATGGCCCTAGTCCAACCACCATCATCTCTCTCCTGGGCAAATTAAGCCTCTAAACTGGTCTTCCTGCTTCCCATCCTGACTCTCACTATAGTCTAGTTTCCATCTAGAACTCATAGGATTGCTACAAGGAGTGAATAAATTCATGTCTATAAACAAAACACAAACCTGCTCACGACTCTTGTTCTTGCTGTTCCTCCTCCCTGGAAGCACCTTCATTGAGATAGCCACAGGCTGCCTGCCCTCACTTTTGTCTGCTCTCTGCTCACGTTACCTAAGCAGAGAGGCCTTCTCCAATCACCTCCAGTTGTTCACTCTCCTTGCTTTATTGTATTTTTCACAGTACTCGTAACCAACAGATAGATGATGCCCTTGTCTACTTATTTACTGCCTGTCTCTTCCTATTAGAATATGACCTCCTTGACTTAGTCTATTTGTTCACTGCAGTACCCCTGCACCAAAAACAGTACCATAATAAATGCTTAATAAATATTTGAGTGAACATATGTTAGCTTTTGCTTATATACATTAGAGTCTCTCCCTACTGAAAGCCCTTCCATGGCTTCCTGTCTCTCTCAGAATAAAATCCAAAACTACCATCTATGTGCTGTAAATTCCTGAGAGACCCAGCCCCCAACTTCTCTGGCCCTCTCTCTGTCCCCTCACACTTTGCCTCCCTTGTATTTCCTCAATCAGACCAAATGCTTTCCCACCTCAGGGACTGTGCTGTTGCTACTCCTTCACCCTGGAATATTCTTGCCCAGATTTCAAGTCTTCAGAAAGGCCTTTTCCGACCACCCTGAAGCCACTGGTTACTGCTGGTTTATTTTTCTTCGTAGCACTCATCACTGCTTAACTCAAATGATTTTGGCTAAACTTGTTTAAGATCCATCTCCTCCATTTGAATGCAAGCTCCACAAGACAGGGAATTTATCAAGCCCGCTGCTATAACATCAGCACTTTAGGCACATGGCAGGTGCCCAAATATTTGTCAAATTAATGGTGAGGTGAAAAATGATTACAATGTAAGAGTAGCACTTCATTACTAGAGCCAATCTGTGCACAGTGAGTTGATAAACTGTCAGTACAAAGTACATGATTATGGCACCAAGCTTTCTGTTAGCATCAGGATTGAGAAAATGAGCCAGAAATCTGCGATGAGAAGCAAGTTTTATAAGTTGTTAAATAGCATTATGTTCTACATGTAGGGGAAAAGAGTATAATGCTGGCGATATTCACTTTTGAGATTTTTGTTTTCTATCTAAGGTAGCAAGCAAAGCTTTGTGCCTGGAATGTGAAACATGAGATGGAAAGTAAATCTAGACAGGCAAGCAGGGGCCATACATCAGAGTCATAGCTGTGATGGGGCCCTGTAGCCCTTCTGAGTGCCCACTATGCACGTGTGGGGCAATCCCCACAGGAATCTCCTACAGATAAGAACCTCCTAACCACAGAATCTTGTGTCTTAAACCTTTTAAGATCTTGAAAGGCAAAAGATCTGAGGCCCAGGGCTGCAGGTACCTGCTGACATCATAAGCTCTGCTACAGACAGACTTCCTTGCTGTCTTAATAAGGCCTCTTAGTGGAGATCTGAGCATCTGGCAAGAACTGGATAATCTAGGGTAAGTGCAGGGCTGTGTTCTGCTCTGGAGCCCGAGTCAGAGGACTCTGGGACAGGACCGTGGTGTGAGACTATGGTTGGAACTAACTGGTGGAATTAACAGTGAGGAGACTGCACAGAGCACCCAAGTGGCTGTGGCCTTTGTGGGGCTTTAAGTAGGCTGGGCACATCCGTCCTTTCTGGCCTTTGCTGCTCTGCCTTGAGAAAAGGACTCTTTCACTCAGATCCATGGCCCCCAAGTTATCCTTTGAGTGACAATATAAAAACACATTAAAGGTCCTTAGCTGAGTGATATGGCACCAACACTAAAGCAGATTAAAACTGACTGCTCCTTAATTATAGATTCTTGTCTGTGGTCCTTCTGTGATCTCCTGATCCTGACACATACGATGAGCCTGTCAAGCTCTTTCACTTGTTCAAAAACATCTGAGTGCCTGTTATGTCCCTCTGCCTTCATGGAATGAATACATCAGATGCTGTGGTGCTGAACACTGTTTGTTAGAGATATACAGATATAAATCTATCTATATAAAGAGGAATATTATGCAATCAGATCTGTAATTTTAGATGAATTCTTTAGAAAACAGCCAAGAGGTGGTAGGGCAGGTGGGTGGGAAAGAAGCAAAGCCAATTAGAAACAAGAATTTATAAACTATGTTTGAGCTGCAAGAATAAACAATTCCAAGAAGACCCTGAGGCCTTTTAACCTAAGGCAACTGACCAGAAAGAGAAACCAGTCTGGAGAGAGTAGGCAGGAAGAGAATATGAAGCTACTCTGCACAGGGTAATCCTGAGGTGCCTGTGAAGTGTCTGGCCTGTAACAGTGTGAGCACCTGCCTGGGAGTCACCTCATCCTGGTGATGGCCAAGGCTGTGTGGTGGAGGAAACTTCTGCAGGAGGAGGACAAACCTTTGAGGACTGCTAAAATTTCTGGGGCAGATGGAAGAAAAGGAGCCAGTAAAGCTGACCCCAAAAGGATTGAGGAAATAAGAGGATAGCCAGGGTACCATATAAAAACAAAATTATTACGTCTTTGACATTTAAATATAGAAGCATATATAATAAAAAGCAATGCTGTTATAATCATAATATTGGATCACAACGAACCATGGCACCCTTCTGGATAACTGATCAGTCATGGACACACCTGTAAGGACTGAGATGCACTGCTCTTCTTGTCAGTTTCCCTCCATAACTGTCACCTCAACTATCAAGCAAGGAAACGTTGTTTCCTTACAGAAAACGAAGATCCTTCTTGCTTTAATAGCAGCCCATATTTGATCTATTCAGTTCTCTGGAAGCACGTAGAATAACTGACCTCATTAATCCCCAAATCCCGACTTATTCATGAAAATTTTGATCAAGACACTTTTTATCTTGAACTAAAAGTACCCAATGGTACTTGGAAGACAGTAGGAAATCACCTGCCCAAGGTACACCTCGGCAATTAGTATTATCCATTTATATGCTAGGGCTATGGTTTGAACACAGAGCCCTCATGAACGGGATTAGTGACCTTATAAAAGGCTGGAGGACACTATCTAGGCTCTTTTGCCCTTCCACCTCCCATCATGTGACGACGCAGCAAGAAGGTGCAAGCCCTCGCCAGACACCAAACCTTCCAGCAACTTGATCTTGGACTTCCCAGGCTCCAGACTGTGAGAAAGAAATTTCTGTTGTTTGTAAATTACTCGGTCCTGGGTATTTCGTTAGAGCAGCAAGAATGGACCAAGACAACTATAATGAGGAATCTACATGAATTTCTGTAAAGAATATAGAAATCTGATAGGCAGAATGGCCTGAATATCAAATATTATATTCTGAAGGCTGAGTCTAGGCCTACTAATAAGGATAAAGACGTTTTATAAAGAATTTAATGGATTGTTTACCTCTTGCCTCTAATCCCCCTACCACACACACACACACACACACACACACACACACACACACACAAACCCACCAAACTACCAATTTGGTTCAGACTAGTTTGAGAAACTTAAAACACTTAAAAAAATTCTCAAAACTGAATTATCTCCAGTATTATGCTATTCCCCCCTCCACCGCCATTGTAGGATATAACTCTGTTTAACAATTTATGCAACTTATTTCTATTACTATAGATTTCTGGCTTCCCAATCCTAATACTAACTGAAAGCCTTGGTGCCATAAATATGTATTTTATCCTAGCAGTTTACTGTCTCACTGTGCCTAGATTATCTCTAGAAAATGAAGAGCCACAATTATACTGTAATAACTTTTTGAAGAGTTGTAATAATTTTGAAATATGATCTGCAAATTAACCCAGGTTGGGAATGTTGACTTCAAGAACACTTTCAACAATATCTAGAAAAAACAAAATGTGGGATCTTTAGAAGGTACTGTTTATAGCAAAACTAATTGATTAGAAACTCGGAATGAAATAGTTTCATCTGTATGAAAAACAAGCTTTCTTTTTGTTTAATGGTTAGTCAATGTCACAATAAAATCATTGTCATGTATGACATAAAGGCCTTCCTCATTTTTTAAGTGAATTTTAAGGTCTTGGTTGCTATACAAACTCTGAAAAGTTAATATTCTCATTATTTGTTAAGGGCCTGTAAAAGTATTAAGCTCTGAAGACTTAATGACTACTTACAACCAGGGTCATGGTGAGTAATCTTAAATATTTGAGGCTCCCATGCCAAGCCCTAGCTCTGATTCTTTTAATTAAATCTTTAAAGTTTCTGTTTCTGTTACTAAACAAAAGCTTTCTCAATTTCTAGTTTTGTAAATGTTCATTCACAATATTTTTAAAAAAACAATTTAAAGACGATTTTATACATAAGTCATTTCCAGGCAGAAATGTTCACCCTTCTACACTTGATTATTGATTATTATGTATATTACTACCATTTTTCCAGTCTATTTTTTCTCCCAAGCAATGAATGCGTGCACTTGATTTACCTGGTTCACTGCGAAGATGACCTGGTCGTACACATCCTTCTGTGTGTACACTGCATACGTGTCATCCATTCGGTCCATGTATCCTTTCAGGAAGAGGTGTTTGAATGCTATAGTGTTCTCTTCCTTGAAAGCTACCACCATCTGGTTACTTAGCCCAAAAAAGACCAGCTTAAAAGAAAAAACGAAAAGGTTAAGGAGGTGGAAAATGTGAGCAGAAAAAGTGGAGGCAGAGGGTGCAGGGTCTCGAACAGCAAGTAGAAGAGTTTAAAATGAATCCTCTAGGACATCAAGAAGGTTTTGCAGCAGGTGGATAACGTACTGTAAGAAAGTCCAAGTCCTATGACCAGATTATATTCCTAGGTCTAATTACCAAAAGTGTGACAATAAGACCAAAAATACAAAATATCCCTTCAATGCATCTCTAAATTATAGTAACATAATGCATCCTTAATATTCATGCAGGATTGACCTCAGAGTTTTACATGAAACTCAGTTGTTCACACACAAAAAAGTTGTTTCACGGCACTGCCGTTGTATTAACAAAAGGCCTTTCCATCAAACCTCAAAGGTTATTTTATTTCAAGTCTCTCTTTCGTCCTCTCTTCCCTCCCAACGCTCCTCTACCCCCACACATGTAACTAGAAATTGCACTCTAACTATACTCTGACTTAGATACCAGAGTGAGGCAGGGTATATTTTATATGGAAGGTGGGATACAGTCTGTGGGCTATACACTATTCCAGGAACTTTCCTTGTACTAATCCTGCATTATGGTTGCTAATACAAGTTTTACAGATGTATACATAAACTCTCAGAGAAGTTAAATGATTTTTTCAAGTCGTATCACTAGGCAATGTGGATATAGTCAAAATTGGAACCCATATCTGACAGGCTAAATCCAGTCTCTGTCCACCCTATCATTGCTACACAAAGTAATCCAGGGTCTGATCGGGGAAAATACGGTAAATAGACTAATTTTCCCCCCTCTCCTCTCTGCTTGTGATATATGGCCTGCACTCCACACATATCATCACCCCCATTTCTGAAGAGCCTCTTTAAGCTAAGTGTTCTCATGTAAATCCCAATGATAGCTTGATATTCCAGGGATTTTATATCTATTGAAGGTGGTAATCAAAAAGCCTCCAAAGAATTCCCAAAGATATTCTTACCAATCATTCAAATACATGAATACCTTCCATGTGTCAGCACTGAGCTAGGGGGAGGATATACAATTAGAAGACAATTGGTCTCTGTCATCAAAGGCTTAGTGGCAGACAGGAATGACTGAGAGGCAACTGCTATAAGTCAGAGACTAAGCCAGGTAGTGGGAAAAGGGAAATTTTTAGTAGGGTGCCTATCACTGTAGACATCTTTCTTTTGTTGCTGCAGACACCAAATCTCCAACTTAACAGAAAGCCCACCTTCTTTTTCCTGAAAAGAGGTAATCTATCACCAAGTACCCTCATTTTCTCAATTACAAAGTTGCCTTTGTGTGGTATTTATTCAATTGCTCAGATGTAGATTAAGGAAACATCACAATAAAGAAATGCTCTGTTCCTTTCAAAAACTTACCTAAATACCTTTTACATGATTATTATTAACAGGCTTAGTATCTTAACCATTGACCAGTCTTCCTTTTGTCCACCCTAGTAAACACAGTAAGGTTAGATGAGCTCCCTAAAAATTAAGGAGTAATTAAGACCATAAGTCTTAGAGGAAATAAATCTGAATATGAATCTCAATTCTACTCTTCCAGTTTTCTGACTATGACAGGTTATATTACCCTACTAAGCCTCTGTGTTCTCACCTGTAAAATGGGGATACCACTACCTACCTCTAATTTGTTTTGAGAATTGAACATGATGATGTCTGTTAAAAGTTTAGCCTGGTACCCAGCAATACTCAAGTAGTATCTTTTATTATTCTAAGTAGAAAATATTCATGTTCAACTGATAAAGGTATTTCCCCCTTATAAGAAATAAGATACATAAACTTTTCATGATTGTGACACACTGTATTATGACAAGGAAGTTAAGAACTTTAAATTCAACTTGCCAAATACTATATTGAGAATTGAACATCCATTTTCAGGGTGATATATTAGAGAGAGCGCCTGCCTCTAATGTCTCAATTTTGCCACTGACTAGCCATATGACTTTTAAAGACCTCTATAAACATCAGTTTTCTCTTCTGTAAAATGAGAGATGCAAGCATTTATTCAATAGGAATGTTATTAGAATTAAATGAAATAATGTACTGGAACAGAGTAGTCACTCAAATGTTTGTTTCCCTCAATACAACATCTAGTGTTAGAAACTTAAGCAAGAATTCTACCAACCTCATATGATTGTAGAAATTGCCTTAGTGTCTAACAATCATAAGCAGTTGTTCTCAATAAGCAGTTAAGATAGTAATGACAGGTTTTTAAAAAATCTCTCCTTTAATACAATTTATTTATTTACTTATGTATTTTTTACCAAGTTAAGAAGATAAAGCAATAATAAAAATAAATCTAATACATCTATTTTTTCTAATTAAAATATGCTTTTATTTTTGCCTCTTTGCTTTTAACAAGAGACAATTACTCTCACCGAGAGGAAGACATATTTTCATAAGAATAAATCGCAACCAGTACATATAAGAATGACAAAATACGATTTCTCAAACGTTAAAAGAAACCAAGGAAATGAGATTCAGAATTTCCCTTTGAACTAAAGCTCAGTCTGATATTTTACTAGCTAATGCCACTCCCTTTGTGTTAACACCACATTCTTCCACTCCACAATTCTCATGATCACAAGGCTGTGAGAACCTAAGAACTTGCCTGTAACAGAAACCCTTGAAGTTTCTGAAGAGAGAGAAATTCCTAGGAAACTAAGTAGGAAGAAAAAGAAAGTCCTCACGTCAGGCAACACTGGTTTCCGTGGCTGATTAAGAAACCTTCAGCTAAACCTCTTGACTGAAAGCCAAATATTAAAATCTTCTTTTCCCAAAAACTAATTAGATTATGTAACTAAAATTATAACTTAATGAGAGACAAGAAGAAAAAAAGTGAGGAACGAAAGCCATTTTTTCATAAATAGTAAAGGGAGAAGGGCTTAAGATAGTATGTTTCCTTATTTTTTATTCTTCTCCATTATGCATACAGTTAAAGTTATAAAAACCACTGTACATAGTTCTCTTTGTTATTAAAAGAGGCTTTCACCAAACTCATGATCTGAGATGCATACCTGGATAGTCACCATTGCAATTTTTAGAATTTGTATGGCAAGTTTCCATGGTTTTCTACCTCGAGCCCAGAACTTCTCACAGGGATTCATAAAAAAAAATTTGAGTTTTCGCCTCATCTGGTCTTCTAATAGAAGCTCCTCGGATGGAGATGTATGCTGGCTGAAAGTGCAGTGATTTCCCTCTTCGTGAGAGCTGCATCTATTTACAACCACCTCGGAATTTTCCATCTCTAGGGAGAAAAACAAACCCAACATTTCTATTTAGTGACTAAAGGCACGAGCCCATATTCTTTGCTGTTGCAGGAAGAAGCCCACACTAAAGATCTGGTTTCAAATAAGCACCATTGCTCTAAACTGCACTTTTGATGTTTGCAGAATCAGTTAGAATGTAAGATGTCATTTTTCTATTTGTTTCAATTACTAAGTGAATTTTCAACTAGTTGAAAGTTACCAAATTCAAGGGCTGTTTCTATCAGTAAAAGATATGTACATATATGCTTTCTGCCTTATTCAGTAATGGATATAATTAGAGCAGGGATTGGAGACCTGAGAGCCTGGGGAGGACTTTAGAGAGCAAGTGGACCCTGAAATTATATGCAAAATTTCATATATGTGGATATGGGCATTTTTTTCTGTGGAGAAATGGAAACTTTCATCAGATTATCAAAAAAAAGAAAAAAATGTAAAGCCACTGAGTTAAAGGTAGCAAGGTGTAGTGTAGAGAACCAAGATCCAGTTTGGTTTCTAATCTTGGTTCTATGACTTGACACTTTTGTGACCTGAGGCACGTCACTTAGCCTCTCTGAGCCTCAATTTCCTTTCCTGCAAAAACAGGAATAACAATACCTACCCTTCTATGATTATAGCAATCATTAAATAAAAATGCAAACAAAGCCCTAGCACTAAGCAGGCTCACCTGCCTGACACCCACAGCAGACAGAGCAGTTTCCCAATCAGCCAACAAGGTTCATAAGGGGCTGTATGAGCCTCAGGAACAAAGGGGAAAGTAGGTGCTCAATTTAAATCTAATTCCCAATCAGCAGCATCACTTTGTCTGGATTCTTTTTTTCCCTGTCCCTTTGAAAAGGGTCAGTCTAATTTTATTGTCTTCATAGCCAGCTTTTCTGAAGTGATAGAGAAGTCACTCCAGAGACTGGGACCTATATTGGATTTTCCCTCAGACTAAGATTGACACTATGGAAACCTGTTCAAAATAAAATGCCTGAAACCACCAGGAGAGTAGAGTCCTTCCATACAGAATAGAAAGGCTGGCTTTGTTTGATATTTTTAAAATAACTTGTACTCAGTAATGAAGGAGGGGGGATTTAACCTGCATTCACATGGTATCTGACAAGTCACTGTTTAGGTACCACACTGCTTTCCAAGTCTAGAATCCCGCTTTTGATTTCAATTCAAACATTCCAAGCAAGCCCAGCATCTCCAAACAATAGATATTGGCTATAAAGACTAGCCATGGGGAAAGTTTTTAAACTCTTAATTAATGAAAAGATTAATAAGAATACCATTGAATGAATAAAGTGTAAAACATATATACTATATAGCATATGCCCTACCTTCAAAATGAAATGATTATGACCAAACTTATTAAAGTGTGGCTCATACATGCGTGTGTTAAGATGCCTGTCAAAGTATAAATAACAATAATTCTTAGGTAAAGACATAAAGGAAAGAAAAAAAAGTTATTAATTCCTTAGGCTCTTCAATCAAAAAGTTTTCTTTTCTTCTTCAATAAGGTAGGATATCTTAACCAGCATTTAAAGAGACTTTACCTGTGGGAATTAAAAGGAAGGTGATTTAGTGTTCAGCGAAGCTCCCATATGAATATCCACATTATAATGAAGCTGTTAATAATAAAGCATGTTGGTGAATTACAGCTTTGACATTAAGCCCTTTCCACTTTGATACTAGGAAAACTAAACAAACCAGCCACACACCGTGTAACAGTAAACCACAGGAACGAAGAGAAAATGAGCCGACCGCCGTTAATTTATTCAGCACATCACACCGAGTTGTCCCAGAAGCAAGACATTTCCTTCACAAGGACAGACCGCTAAACTTGCAAACGTTAGCTTTATCCTATCTCAATTGCCCTTCAGAGGGTGCACTTTAAAAACTGCCAACTGTCGGCCCTGCGGCTGTCGAGGTACCTGCACCGCTCCGCACACCTACCCGAGCGGCGCGGGAAGCAGGTGGGCAAGGGGCCCGTCAGGAGAGTCCACCCGAGGTATTAGTCACGCTCTTAGAAGGGACAAACTGACATGCAGAGGTTATGTAGGCGCAGCGGTCAGAGGCTTAACTGGATCAAGCTGCAGAAAATTAGAGAAAGCCCGGGCATACGCGTAAACAGTAAAAACCTCACAGTTGGCGACAAAGTAGTGCAAGTTCGTTTCCTCAGAAGCGCTTTTCCACTTCACCAGACACAAAACTTCTGTCTCTCTTTCCTTTTTCCTTCGTTTCTTTTTTTAAACAAGCTTTCAGACGGCCTGGTATTCCGCACGGGAAAGGGCGAGACGACGCGCAGCGGTCGCGCGTGCCCAGGAGCTCTTCAGACAGCCCGGGCCCGCTGGACCTGCGCAGGGACCCCGGCTTCAGCCCCGCTTTCCATCCGCCCCCCTCCCCCCCCCCACCTCTAATAAAGGGACAGTCCGAGTTAAGACAGGCCGGCCGAGCAACCTCGAGACCGTCTCCCGGGCCCTGGCCGGCATCCAGACAGCCCGCGCCGTAGGCCTTCCCGGGGCCCAGGCTGTGGGACGCAGTGGCTTCCTGCTCTCGGAGTCCTTGCCCCAGGCTTCCCGGTGGGCGCTAGCCTGGGCGGGAGCCGAGGAGCAGAGCCCGCACCTGCTGCAGCTTTGGACAAGAACCGACCCCGCAGGGACGCGCCGACCAAACCCGCGGGGCCGGTGCCCAACCCCCTGCCGGCGCGCCACCACTGACCTTCGGCGGGCGGCGGTGCCGGGGCTGTGCCAAACAGCTGTAGCTCGCACCCCGCTCCCACCTGTGTGCCCTCCATGGTACCGACGGCCGGGGGCCCGACCCTCCCGCTTTGTGGCCCCTACGGCTCTCGGCATCACGGTCCCTCCCTGAGCATTGCGGGCGCCGTTCCCACGACACCTGATGCCTCCGGGCGGCGCCGGGCTCAGCTCACCTGCGGCCCGCGGCGCGCGGAGGGGGCGCCGGCGGGGACACTAGGCGCCCGGCGGGAGCTGCGTCCGACAGCTGGGACGGCGGGGAGGTGTCAAGTCTTCTCAGCCGTGGGGGAACCGGGCAGGTAGCGCGCAGCTTTAGCAGCCTCTTGAAGCTCCTCTCCACCCAGAGTCCCACGTGACGCCGACGACCCCGAGTTGCCAGTGGCATCCTCCCTCCCCCGGCCGCTTTAACTCGTGACCCTCCTCCCGGTCGCTCAGGTTCCCTTCCACGCCCCTAGTGGGGCCGCCTTTCGGGACAGGTGGAGCGGAGGAGGCAGTCTGAAGGATCCCGGTGCTGTTTCCGTTCTGTCACCCCCACCCCATGACGCCCCTCACTTTCACCATAAACAACCCGCACAGCCCTGCTGGAGTTTTCTCCCTTAGCTCAGGGACTAGCCCTCGTGCGTGGGCTCCTGGCTTCAGAGCGGCCAGGGGCCACCCCCTCCTGGCCGATTCCTCTCAGATGGTTGTGGGGCTTGAACGTGCCGATGGATGTATGGCGCCCAGCATCCTAGCATGGGGGAGTGCTCTCAGGAGCCTTCCAGTCTGAGTTTTGCATACAAGGTGAAATCATGAAGTTTAAGACATTTCAAACCTGAACCTTGTACCCTTCCCAGGCCTTCTAGTTTCAGACAAGTGCTATGAAATGAGTGCACAGTTGTCTAGACTCTTCTCTAGACTGGGTGCAGAGACAGAAAGAGCCCTGGAAAGCTCTTGGAAGAAATGCTAATAGAAAATACCTGAGGTAGACTTCGAAACATAACCCTTTTCTTCATAAATTATTTTTAAATATTAAACCTGAGCTTACTCTTTATCAGGAATGGATCAGGAACTTTGGTTAATGTTAATTACAATCACTTTTTGGATTTTTTTTTCCTATTTTTATTTTTTGGCCATGGGTAAGTTTGTAAAGGTCACTGAATTTCCCTAGCAGGTATTCCTGAAATTATGTCGACAGCTGTCAGACCTTTTACAAAACCGTTTTTTCAAATCCCAAACCAGTCTGCATGGATAATTCGTAAATGGAAATAAATTTTTTACAATAGGTACAAGAATTTTATGTTGTTCATTAACCTGAATCCCAAGTGCTTTGAACAAGATAGAAACCCAAAGGATATAATTTGCACACTCAATTCTCAAGTGCAATTTGGAAAATGTAATTTAATCTTCAGTGCCCATATGCCTCCACACAACTTAACACTGTCTTCTTACTCTAACATTGAAGTTATCATGATGGTAACAGTTTGAAATGCTTGATTTTTCAGGAACAATCTGAACTTCCGAGAGGTTTGCAGTCATAAATGATGGTCCTCACTTAACTGGTGAATAGGAAAAGCTAGGTTTTAGAGTCAGACAGATGAGAGCCCAAATTCCTTTCCTATGCTACTTACTGGCCACTAGGGAGTTACTTACCTTCTCCACCACCCCATTTCCTTTTATGTATAATCTGTCCAGTATAAGGAATGGTGTATTTTAATTAAATTAATATGATTTATATAAAGCACCCATTACTGTGTTGGGCATATTTTATATGCTTATAAATGCTGATGCCTTTTTTTTTTAACTTGGAAGACCTAAATTAATGAACAGATCAACCTCATTCATAAATTGCAAGGCTCAATACTGTTAAAGTGTGAATTTTCACCAAGTTCATGTATAGATTCAACCCAATCTCACTGAAAATTTCAGCAGACTGTTTTGTAGATGTTGACAAGCTGATTCTAAAATTCATATGGAAATTCAAAAAATCTAGAATAACCAAAGCAGTTTTTTAAAAGAAGGACAAAATTGGAGGATTTATCCTACCTGATTTCAAGGCTTATTATAAAGCTATATAAGCAAGACAGTGTTGTCCTGGTGAAAAGAGACATATAGAATATATATACAGACAATGGAACAAATAAAATCCAGAAATAGACACACCTATATATGGTCAATTGTTTTTGACAAAGGCATCAAAATAATGTAAAGAAAAATATTATCAATATAGTGATGTTACTGGCTCAAAGGAATACGCTGACAATTAAGTCAAAAGAAAGAAAATGCTGACATTCAGAGTCAAAGGTTTAGGTAAACATTTCTAGAAAGCAGGAGAGGAATGCATAAAAGAGAAGCAATTAAGATCTAATCTGTCAGTCATGCTTTTAACTTTTGCCATGTTATAAGTGCGTGCTTCCAGACTTGCTAGTGAGTCATTCTTGCAAAGAAAATAACCATTAATACATATATATACATAGAAAGCATTGTGCTGCTCCTAGGAATAGTATTTTAAGAAATAAGTTTTGGAAGTAAAATAATCCCTAAATTGGCAATTTCAACATACGATTTAATATAAATGCTGTTGATGTTGCTGGGAGATTCAAAAGTTACATTACAGTCATACAAGGCATAACACTGTCAAGGACAGACCAAATATACAACAGTGATCCCATAAGATTATAATGAAGCTGAAAAATTCCTATCGCCTAGTGCAGGAGTGGGGAAGCTTTTCATGTCCGAAAGCCACAATAATTTAGCTATAATCAAATAAGGCTGCATTCAAGAAACTTCAATTGGATATACTTAAAAGGTACATTATTTTGTAAAAATATAACTACTGTGTACTTAAGAATTTCAAAAAATGAAAACTATTTGTTAACTTTAAAGTTAACTAGTTTTTTAATGACTTTGTTGTGTCTGCTTTTTATTGGAAAGCACTTGAATATTTGGTTGCAGCATGGAGGTCCACAGTTTCAGTTGATCCTCTAGATGGGTATCAGTCATTTGTGACCTTAAGGGCATCTTGATTTGGGTTAGGTAGGAGAATGTAGATTTGCACCAATAAGTGTTTAAAAACAAGAAAGCATTTTTCTGGCATGTTGCCAAAGGCGTGGGTATTCTGCTGCATTTTTCCATATTTCAGTTGGATCTTTTCTAGCATCAAATAATGACTTTAAAATGTCATCTACTGAGAACTCAATCAATTCCATCTGTAGTTCTTTAGGCTTGGTGATATCAAGTAGGTGAGGCTGAAATGCTAATTTGAGTGTGATGTCATGATTCTCAAAGTCAGTGAACTTTTCATTGTATTCTCCAATTAATAGGTCTATAATAGCTGCATATTCTTCAAATGATTCACATATATCACCCTGCTCATCAATGACTGTTCCTAACTGGGGAAAATGTTCATCCAAAATTTCCTTTTCAAGAAGGAGCCTTTCGGAAAAAAAAAAACAGTTTTTTTTTAAATGCTTGGATTTTTTTTTGCCACATACCACGTATAGACTTAGTTTTACCTTGCAAAGAAATATTCAGGTCATTTTTATTTGACATGATATCACACAGAAATGGTGCATTCCTATAGAAACCTTCTTTCAATAATTCACGTTGCTGATTCGGTTCATAAAATTTAACTATCTGTTTTCACAGAGATAAAATTTTGGCTAACTCCTGTCCCTGTGATAGCCAATGCACCTTGGGAAGATATGGCAAATCTGCACTGAATACCTCATCATTCAACTTTAGCATATTACACCGTGTTACATTTTCAGGAATATAGTTAACAATGCTTACAACTTGTTACAAAATGTCACTGAAAATAGTAGCTTTAGCACAGAGGTTTCGCTGATGTAAGATAAAATGAAAAGAGAGCATCTGGATTTATTAATACTTTTTAATCTGTGCAATAAACCCTTCATGTTTTCCTGTCATGGAAGATACATCGTCTGTATATGCACTCACTAAATTTAACAAATTCAGTCCAACTTCAAAACATTTATCTTCCAGTTGATTGAAGATATCTACTCCCTGTGTTCTGTTTGCAAGAGTGCTCAAAGTGAATAACTCTTCATAACAAAGACAACCTTCTGTTATGACCCAAACGAAGTATAAAACCTGCACTGAGTCAGTAATATCAGTTGATTCATCTGGGACAATTGAATAATGTCTTTTTTCCTTTTGAAGAATTACATGAAGTTGTTCTGTTAAGTTGAAGGCTAATTCATGCTACTGATCAGTTATGGTTCTCCTGGAAAGAGGCAATTGTTTGCACTTTGAAATGTTGTTAGGGTCGAAGCATCCTACAACTGTTACTGAAAGCTCAGCACTCAGCACTTGTCCCCAGTGCTGCATCAGAAGAACAAAGGCGAGCAGTTTGAGGAGAAGGAAAGAGAAATGTATTACTTTGCTGGCAAAGGAGGAGGATGGAGACTACTGTCTAAAAAATGCCATCATCCCCATAATAAGCAGAAATACAGAGCTTTTAAAGGATGGGTTCTCAGCTTCAGGCAATTGCTATTCAACTACAGTTGGTAATTCTTGCCAGGTCTGGGTTGAGCCATCTCCTGTAGCACAAAGAACGATTACTGGCCCAAGGCAGGGGTGCAGGTTTTAGTTCTCAAAAGGAGGGGAGAATGTTTTAAAGAGACAGAAAATATTTTTGCCATTTTTTTCAGGCCATTCCCTCTGTTACATATTGCCCACTGTCAGTATTTCCCTTCCGTATCTATGGGAGGAGGGGAGACTACTCTGTTATACAACTTTGACAATGCATTTTTTCACAATTTCTACATCATTGAATGGCTTTCCTTTTTTCCCAAGTATATAAGCTACTTTATAAGTTGCTTCAGGGGCATTATTTCCAGGTCTTATTGCTGCTTGAAAGAATTGTCTTTGCTTTTGCTTTTGCTTTTCATTTTTTAATTCTGCAATACAACCTTCTGTGCCTCGTCCCCTAATTTAAAATATTGGTGGTCCTTATGAGTATTATAATGCTAATGAACACTGAATTTCTTTTATGTTGATATTGCAGTATCACAAAGCAAGCAAATCATCTTATCTTTAGCAGAAACAAGATAATATTGCAATTCCCAATCCTCGTTGAAAAATCTGTTTCATTCCTTTAGCATTCTCTTGATCTTCTTTGACATGATGGGCTGCTAAGAAGACAGGATTTAAAAATACTGTTGATGGCCAGGCGCGGTGGCTTACCCCCATAATCCTAGCGCTCTGGGAGGCCGAGGCGGGCGGATTGTTTGAGCTCAGGAGTTCGAAACCAGCCTGAGCAAGAGCGAGACCCCATCTCTACCAAAAATAGAAAGAAATTAATTGGACAGCTAAAAATATATATAGAAAAAATTAGCCGGGCATGGTGGCGCATGCCTGTAGTCCCAGCTACTCGGGAGGCTGAGGCAGTAGGATCACTTGAGCCCAGGAGTTTGAGGTTGCTGTGAGCTAGGCTGACGCCAGGGCACTCGCCCCAGGCAAGAGAGTGAGACTCTGTCTCAAAAAAAAAAAAAAAAAATACTGTTGAGCTGTGCAACTATCCGCAAATTCCACTTCAAACAGAAACACAGTGCACCTTCATCAAAAGCTGATAATAGACTGGTGTACTTGATCCCTGTAAACTCTCACCAACCAGCCTTGGGAGGTAGTGGCACCAGTCAGTGGGGGCGAGTTGGAACTAAATCATGAGTGTAGCAGCTGTTACATTAGCCCTTATGGCTCACTAATGTTCTAATTATGCCAGTCAATCTGGGAGGATTATTTCATTGAAACTTATTTTATTCTGTGGTATTTTAAATATGATCATTTTAAAAATAACATAAAAATACAAAAGATGAACAGAAATGTATTAATAAAAATACAAGGATTTATTCTGTAAAATTTGGATTCAGTCAAAAGGCCGCCTTTAATGACCTACAAAGGCCACATATGGCCTTAAGTCTGCAGGTTCCCCACCCCTGGCCTAGTGATGTGCTGGGTAACATATTACTTATGTGTTTGTGGTGATGCTAGTGTCAGTAAACCTACCATGCTGCCAGTCTATAAAAGTATAGTACATACGAGTATGTACAGTACATAATAATTGATAATGATAATAAATGACTATTTACTGGTTTATGTATTCACTATACTACACTTTTTATCATTACTTTGGAATGTACTTCTTCTACTTGTAAAAAAAAAATACCAAAAAACAAAAAGAAGGTAACTTAAAACAGCCTCAAGCAGATCCTCCAGGAGGTATTCCAAAAGAAGGCATTATTATCGTAGGAAACTGCTGTTCTAGGCCTGTTATTGCCCCTGGAGACTTTCCAGTGTGATAAGATGTGGAGGCAAAGATATCAGTGAACCTGACCCTGTGTAGGTCTAGGCTAATGTGTGTGTTTTTGTCTTAGTTTTTAACAAAAAAGTTTAAAAAGTATAATAAAAAAACTTAAAAATAGAAACCTTATAGGATATTAAAAAATATTTTTATACAGCTGTGCAATGTTTTTGTGTTTTAAGGTAAGAATTATTACAAAAGAATCAAAGTTTACAAATTTAAAAGTTTAGAAAGTAAAAAAACTTATAGTAAGCTAAGGTTAATTTATTATTGAAGAAAAAATTTTTTTTACAAACTTAGTGTAGCCTAACTGTACAGTGTTTATAAAGTCTATGGCAGTGTACAGTAATGTCCTGGCCTTCACATTCACTCACCACTCACTCACGGACTCACCCAGAGCAACCTCATGGTAAGTGCCCTATACAGGTGTACCATTTTTTATCTTTTATATCATATTTTGACTGTACCTTATCTCCATTTAGTTAAGTTTAAATACTCAAATACTTACCACTGTGTTACAACTGCCTACAGTATTCATTACAGTAACATGCTGTACAGGTTTGCAGCCTAGGGGCAATAATCTATAGCCTAGGTGTGTAGTAGGCTATCCCATCTAGGTTTGTGTAAGTACTATGTGATGTTCCTACAATGACAAAATTGCCTACCGATACCTTTCTCAGTATGTATCTCCATCATTAAGTGATTCATGACTGTATTTGAATATTACCCAATCATGTTTGCTACATTTTCCAATGTTTTAATATTCACTGAAGGGCATAGTTCTTTGTAAAACAAACAAAATAATTTCGTTGTTAAAAAAGTAAATGAGCTTATATAAAGCAACGTATGCCCTAATGTCAAATTTGATAATGATATTAGAGGCACTTTTAACAACTGAACCAACATCAAGAGCAGAATGAGAGAAACTTTCTTTCGTTTGGAATACATGCTACAAAATGAAGATGAAATTTAATGGATAAGACAATTGTTTAATGTGTTTTAAATTGTCATTTGAAGAATAACTTAAAATACTAAACATTTTTACTTCATTTTAAAAAAGATTTTGTTTAGAATTTATTGTGCATTATACTTTCTTCTTTTAATGATTTTTATTATGAAATATCTATAACAGGTTGTGATCATTATTACATGTAATTGAAGTATATAATCTTGTTCAATATACTGGTTCATAATAATAACAAATCATGCTTTTATTATCTTTTTTAAACAAAAAGAAACCCCTGAAACTTTTAGTATAATCCTAGCACAGAAAAATGATTCACTGCTTATCATTATGGTTACTCATTATATTTTAAAAACATGTCAATACAGTGTTATGAAAAATACAAAATAATTTGTGATTTCAGGAATTCCAATTTCTTTTGTTTGTGAATCTCAAAGATGAATATCTGCTGGAAATTTGGAAACACTACTACAATAACGAACAGATCCCTATGCATTCTTGGTATCTGCAGGATGGAAGGGGGCCTTTTGCACATCTTTATCTTCTTGTCATCTCAAAAATCCTGTCTCTTTAAGAGTAAGATAGGCCAGCTGAAAGTCTCGGGTAGCATCGATGTTAAGTCACATATATATAAACCCAAAATATATTTTATCTTTCTGTCTCCTTATATCTGTACCACTCATCTTCTTTCTCCCCTTAATTCCTTTCTTCCCAATAAAATGTTTATTTATTTGTTAATAACACATATAAATTCAGCAAGTATTGAGGACTCTCATATTTCTGTAAGGGTATTAGACACTGTTGATAGAAATATGAATAAGACACAGTTGCTGCTCTTAAGGATCTTGTAGTCCACAGGACAATTTTTTTCAATTTTGGGAAATTTTCAAATACAGAAAAGTACAAAGAATAACACATTACTCCCACTCAACACCCACAACCCCAAAATTGAACAAATTTTACATTTGGTTTTATTTGTTTTCAGTCTTCCTAATTTATAAGAAACAAAACATTATAAGCGTCCTTCCCCAAATGCGACCCTCTGTCATGAATTGGTGTGAATCATCTCGGTCCATGTGTAATATTTTTCCACACACAAGTCTTATTACATATAGAAATAGTTCATGCATGTTTTTGTTCATAAAGATAGTATTGTTCTGTTCATAATCTTCAACACGCACCTGATCATTTTGGCTTTAGCTATATGCATGCAAGTTTACTTATTTTAGCAGCTTTATTATAATTAACTGACTATACCATATCATTCTATCCATTTCACTACTGACGGACATTTAGGTTGTTTCCATCTTCTGCCTTTACAAAAAAATTCTGCAGTGAACATCCATGAACAATTTCCTTATGCGCATGTGTAAAAGTTTCTCTAGGGTAAATATCCAGGAGTAGAATTGCTAGTTTATAGGATGTATACAGTTTTAGTTAATAGATACTGACTGCCAAATGACTCTCAAAGTGGTTGTTCCAAATCATTTAATGAACATTTATGTCATGCCTTCTATATGCCAGGCATAGATTTATTTAGAGACAGCGGATGCAGCAGTAACAAGGCAAAAATCCTTGCCCCAGCAGAGTTTACATTTTAGTGGACAAAGACAGTCAATGAACATAAATAGTATAGTATACAGTGTGTTAGGAGGTGATAAAACTATGAGCAAAGATAAAGCAGAGAAGGGAAAATGAGGAGTGCTGAGAACTTGCCATTTTAAAGAGGGTGAAGGGTAGGCCTCGCTGAGCAGTTAACATTTTAGCAAAATCTTGAAGGATATCTCGCTTAAGTGTTCCACCAGCTGTCTGCCTGGCGTGTCTGAGTTACCCCAAAGACTGCGTCGGCAGCAGTGTGAGCCTCCAGGAGCGATGGGAGGAAATAAAGCTAATAATAGAAAAGAGGTTATGCTGGACCTTGTAGGCCTTTGTGAGGACTCTGGCTTTTAAGTAGAGCGAAATGGGAAGTTTTGAGCAGAGGACTGATATGATTTGATTAATGTTTTTAAAATGCATCCTGGGGAGTCGACAAGGCTGTCACTGTCTGGAGAGAGGCTTGGGGAGCTCCTCGAGGCCGCTGGCTCCTACGTCCCGAAGCGAGTGGGGGACGAGTCCTGCGGCTTTGCGAGCCCCTTGACAGGGATGTCTGTCCCCTCCAGAATGAAGGTCTTCTTCCTGGTGCAGCTGGCGGCCCTTCTGGGTGTGGAGGGAGCCCACTCGCTGGTGTGCTTCTGCACAAATCAGAACAACCACTTTTCTGTTCATGTTACCAAAAAAAAAAAAGAAAAAGAAAAAAAAAAACAAAAACAAAAACAAAAACAAAGAAGAACTACTTTGTGACTCTATGTGCCACCTCTGGCATCGGCAACGTCGTGAACTCTGGCCACACCCTAAACAGGAGCTGCTCGGTGATCTGCCCCGGCCTGAACGTCTGCCCGAGCTTCCTGTGCAATGTCCGCGCAGCCAACGGCGGGCGGCTGGCCAGCGCCTCCCCGCTGGGCGTCAGGGTCCTGCTCAGCCTGCTGTCTGCTCTGCGGTGGCCTGGCCCCTGACTACTGCGACCCTGTGCCCTCTCCCCAACCCCCAGTTCAGGAAGGAAAGCCCAGCCCCTCCCAGATCCCAAGAAGATGTTAGAGCTCCCACTCCTCATTGCTCCTTACTCGGCCTCACCTGCCTGGTTGCAACCACTTGGCCTGGGTCCTCAGGGTCAGGCACGCCCCCTGCACCTACACCTGCAAGAGCGCCTGCACAAGTGGGGCCAGCTACCTTTGCTTTTGGGATCAATGGTGTGACCTCCCTTGGGGGACCGAGGAATGGATGAGGATCCCCCTGGAGTCTTAGGGTTCCACGGTCAGGACTGAGTCTCGTGTATACCTGGGAAGGGCACCTAAGCCCCAGGCAGGCTGAGCCAGATGGGGAGAGTGGGCCTGTGGGTGTGGGTGCTGGGTGGTGGGTGGTGTGTGGTCATGGGTGGGTGGGTATGCGCTGTGCAGATGTGAGCGTGAGCATCTGTCTGGTGCTGGTTAAGGGGAAGGACGACTGAGAGTCTGGGTCCAGCAACAGCTGTCTAGAGAGCCCTGAGCCCACCTGGGCAACTTGGCTGCATCCACACTGCACTCGCTTCAAGGGTCGCCTCTGAGGGGCAGGGGTTCCGCTGCTTCCAAGTCTAGGTTCCCACCCCGGCTCCACCCACTCCCAAGCCCAAACTGGAGCCCTCTGCTGCTTTGGTGCCTCAAATAAACACAGATGTCCCAGATGTTCCCTCTCAGCCCCAAAGTGCATGTGTCTGGCTGCAGTGTTGCAAATATATTTCCAAAGTGTAAAGGATGGAAGAAGAGGCACCAAGGATGACTCTAAGGTTTTGCTGAGCAACCATAAAGATGAAATTGCCCTCAACTGAGATGAAGACTACAGGAGATGCAGGTAGGTGGGAAGAGTCAGGAGTTCAGTTTTTAATGTATATTTGAGATGTCTATAAAGTGCTTCTAAGACTATCTGTTAAAGGGCTAGTTGGCTTTCATTTCTCTCACAGACTGATACTTCTGTAAAATACAGTACAAATAAATTGCCAGAAAAATAGAATAAAAACAGACCTCAATTTTGTTCATATATAACATAGAGTTACTTTGTCAACTTGCTAAAAAGTTTTTAAACACTTTCAATTTCTGTATTTCTTTTGTTGCAGATGGGTAACAAATATTTCATGAACTAGTGAGCTAGTAACAAATATTTCTTGGCTGGGACTGATCCAAGGGCCATGCTTTGCATAACTGTGTATCAGACAGTCCAAGTGGAAATGTCTATTAGACAGTTGGATAGTCAAATCTACATTTAATGGTCACCAAAGAACAGAGGCAATGTCTACAAATTCATTTTGAGCAGAATTTAAGATTAATTCTGATTCAACAACTATTCCTTGAGTATATACCACATTTGAGGCACTCTGCTGGCCTTTTCATGGCAATGCCATGGGGAAGGGGCAGATTAAGATCTATGGGCAATCCGTACAGGCTAATAATTTGGCATCCCTTTATATTAATACTTTTTAAAAATTTGTTCACCATTTATTAGTGGAAATAGAGAAAAACTGATTACTGCTAACAAACATATATATTCTTTCTTTATATTTGTTAAACACAATTTTCCAAACTAGACAACTTTGGGGGAGTGTACTGACCTGTTCAAAATTTAGATTTTAAAGCTGACTGAACTCAGCATGGGAGTATTACCTTTTGGTTGAACTTCATGATTTGTACCCTCCCATGGCAAAAATTTTCAATGTAGATTTTATTTCAACTCTGAAGCTATTTGGTTGAGAGAAGAATAAGTGTATTTTTCTCCTGCTATGTGAAAAGTCCCCAGTGGAAACCCCAACTAATTGACAACCTATTTTCAACTCACTGCAGGGAAGTTTAATACCTTTTGAAGAATGCCCCTAGGGCAGCAATGTAATTGACCTCACCTTTTATCTGCCCTGGCCCTGAGGAAAGTATCTTCATTTGGCAGATGAAATTTAGAGAGTTTAAGAGTCTGTCTAATGCCTTTCATCCAGAAAGTGACAAATTTAGGCTTCAACATAATTTTCTTACTTTAAATACAATATTATTTAAGTGATTCCACTTTAAAAATGTTTGAAATCCCTCAAGGCATAAGCATTATACAGGTAGAACTGGTATTCACTGATGCTTGGTAATACCGCAGGGACTATACTCACCACACAATGCCTCTCACATCGCCAAATATTTCTGTATGCAGGGAGTGGAGTCTCACCCATACTCACAAATAAGTCCACTCCGCTACCACATAGCCCCGTATTTTCCTCTTCGGCCCTTACCTTGGCCCTTGCCTTGGCCCTTCTGGAGACATCTGTTGCCGCAGCCTGCAGATCAGCTGTACCTGCCTGCCTTCCTTTGTGGGAAGGGGTAACAATTTCTAGAGCCAGGTGGGGCCTGTGTCCTCCTTAGTCCCCAGTAGAATCAAGCCATTTTGTACAGAAGTAGTAATAATGCCTTTCTCCTCACTTTAGTGTTGCACATATTCTAATTTGTCATTGAAGGTATAGTCCATTTTTTCTAGACTCGCCACAATTGGCCTGTTCTTCCAACAGCTAAATCTTTGTTCCTAGATCAGGCTTTTCTATCTCATTTTCTCATTTCTGAAGCTGAATACTCTTCTGCAGTGCTCCTCAGTTCCTCTTGCAACAGGCATGGTGATTTCCCCCCAAACACTCGGAAAACATGTGGTAATCCCAGCAGTTTAGGGCTCAAAGAAGGACACTTTTGCCTCCCAGGCATAAATAGGATCCTCCACTCCTGGTTTCTGAGCTAACTGTTTAAAAATAACATATATCCATATAAGGGGGTGGGAGAGTTACTCACCAAAATGATTAGTAAAAATCTACCGCATATCTAATTTGTCGGTTTGTCGGATTATCCTTTTGTAAACCCAATCTGAAATTTACCAAGATGTCCTTAAAGAATCAGAGAAATATTTTAAGTTACGACTTCTTTTCTCATTACATTTTCACTCAACTAATAAAACTAAAACTAATTTTTAAATATCTTCACATTCCAGGAAAATTTAATTCAGCATCCCTTGGAAGAGAATGCAAGTGTTCACTAGCCGCCATGGTCATGTTTCATTTCTGACCACTCCCATTAAAGACCAGATGGTCAATCATGAGTTTATAACATGAAGAAATTACTAAACATTTCCCATTTTTAATTTCTTTTTTTCTCAGTATTGTGACTTATGACTCATTCCATTTAATGGATATCCCCTTGGGGTATCTCTAAAGAAAAGATGACAGAAGGGCTTGGTGTCTAGCCCAAATCACAAGGTTACAATCCTTACTTCCTTAAATCTGCAAAGGATTATGGATTTTTTTTTTAAGAAAAAGAAATTATTTGGAAGAATACAAAGCAGCTTTTGTTAAAGAGCTTCCCTTCGAGAATAGTCAATCAATTAAATAATTCAATATATATTTTATTAAACACCACCTATGTCAGACACCGTGTTAGACAATGGAGATATAAAGGAGTGAGATGCCATCCCTGCCCTAAAGTCTAGAGGGGGAGACATCCATGTGAGCGAGCTACTGCAACACGGTGTAACACTTGCTATAACGGAAAAACAGAGGAAAGAGTGACTAATTCTACTGGGTGCCTGAATGGCGTTATAGAGAAGGTGACATCTGAGTTGGGTCTTAAAAAATGAGCAGAAGTTTACCAAGTAATGAAGATGAAGAATGGCATTACAGATTGAGGTGGAGGTAGACGTGGAGGCGGTGGGATGAGCAGACACACAGTTGTGACAGGGCATGACAAAGGGGAGCAGTCAGGAGCCATGTGTATTCAGAGCTCTGGCTCCCAAGCTGTGACACACCAACTCCTGGGCCTGTGCAGCAGTATGTCAGGGGCTGTGGAAATCCATGGGATGAGCATGTCACAGTCGCCCATGGTTCCTTTGTGTTTATTCAATTTTGTGTCAATTTTAGTCAATAGTGACTTTAGACATTTTAAAAAATTTAAAGCAAACACGAATGCGTTGTAGAGCAGAATGCAAAAACTTTATGAATTCTTTATAGGAAACAAATATATCTCAGTTGCCGAAGTCTACTTACCATCAGCCTACACTCAACCAACACTCAACCCCTGTGGTTTCATGCCCATCAGCATTTAGGGCTCTTCAGTTGAGAAGAGCTGGACTAAAACATGGGTTGGGCCGGGGAAAGAGGTAGGAAATGAGGTTGGAAAAATAACTCATTACATTCCAGACATCTTTCTGGAATCTTTCAAATCCCTATTTGTATAGGGTATCATGTGCCAGATTGAGAATATTTAAGCACAGTGATGTCAGGATCTCTGGTTTAGAACATTCTGTGGCAACTCGGCAAGTAAATTAGAGCGAAGGAGATAGAACAAATCAAGAGACTATTACTACCATCTAGGCGAGAGATAAGGCATACCTGAAATAAGGCAGAGGCAGAGGATGGCTAAGAGGAAATGGATTATTTGAGAGATATTTAAGAAAGAAAAATGACAGGACTTAGCGATATGTTGACTGTGGTCAGTAGATGATGAGTCAGGAATGACTCTCAGATTTCTAGTTTTTGCAAACTAGAAATAGCACGGTGATGCTATTACCTAAGGAAGGAAATAAAGGAGGAAAAAAAGTTTCTGATAGATAATGAGTTGACTTTGGCTTTGCTCAACTGTGGTGCCTGTGGTACAGAAATTCATTCATTCATTCCTTCAGTCAGTATCTTTATTTAGCAACTATTAAACACTATGAACTGAGCTAGATAGATAGTTGGAAATGTCCAGTAGCTAGTGGAAATTCAGGTCTGGAACTTAAGAGATGTATTAGGCTGAGAATATCAAATGAAAGTCATTGATATGTTTAGAGGTGATGGTTGAAGATGAGGGAAATATATCATGCCACCAGGAGAGTGCAAAGAGTGAAAAAAGAAGACTCTGGACTGAGCCCAGGAAAAAAAACTAAGTGTGGAGGAGTGAATGAGCCTGGGAAAAGCTTGTCACAATGTTTAGATAAGACCTATTCCCAGGATTTTTTTTTCATGATTTCTGTAATATATATAAATTCTTCAGAAATTTGAAAGAATCTACATGATCTTTTTACACATCACATAAAATCTTATATTCATTCGGGATCATTAAGTTTCATGCTATAAATCTAAGCCTCTTCTCAAATATTTCATTTAAATTGGATGTACAAATTAATTTAGAACAACTACAACAGTCAATTGCATTACTTTTAAGTTCTGCCAGTTTACAAATTAGGCAGTTATAATTATTTTTTAAAAGAAAGGAGTGTTCAGAACACTGAACAGTTTTCGGAGAGATGAGCTTCACTGTATGAATCCCATAGGACCCATAATCACATAAAAAATGAACCTCAGAGTTACTCAGGGATTCGAGTTTCTTCCCCAGAGACTCAAACTTCTAGTTTAAGTCAAACTCTAGACAACAGCTATTCTGGCAAGAGGAAAGTGTAACACATTAGAAGTTCTGGGATGCCCGCGACACGCAATCATGCCCAACTTCCTCCCCACGCCGGAATCCAAGGTAAGTTCCTAGGAGGGCGCCCTCTCTCCGTAGAGGGTAGGCAGGGAAGCCTCCCCAGGGATGCTGAGCCCACAGCTTCATAACACCCTTCCCTCCTGGCTCCTAGAGTCCACAGCCCAGGATTCCCCTTTGGGGGAGGTTGCGGTGGGTGTGGGGCATGGGACTGAACCTGTCAGACCTGGCACTGTCATCAACGTACCTAAATTACAAAACTGTTTGCTAGTGGAAAACCGAGGACATCACCCCGTTCGTATTGGGTGACGTCACATCATGGTAACCAATCACAAGTCTTCTTTGAAAGAGACTGTTAGAGAGCGGACACTATTGGTGGTGGTGCTTTGTCAATCTCAGCAGTGGACTCGCCTCTTTTCTCTTAGCAACGGATGCGTCCTAGCAACAACTGGCAGAGGAACTGCAGTTTGTGCTTTTGGGATTTGTTTTTCTGAGAGAGCAGAGTCAAGCACTCATCTACAGCTCTCGAAGCTTTACTCCTGGGTTCTGCAAAGAGGATCCTTTCCCTTTAGTGTGGCAGTATCAGGTAAGGGAAGTTCTGAATGGGAAGGGAGGCGTTGAAAACAAGTATTTCACTCTTTCAAGGGCATTAAAACACTCGTTGTGCCAGCGAATACGCTAGTGGCAATGAAGACTACAAAAGATTATAAGACTTTCCCTGTTTTCGAAGAGCTTCCAGCCTAGCCAGGGAGGCAAAAATAGCAACATCAGTTAACGACACTCTAAGAACTTTGAGGACAGGTACTGTCTTGTTCACAAGTTATACATGTCCAATACCTATCACATTGCCTGGTACATAGCAGTAGCTCAATAAACCATGAACAAATGAATTCGAAAACAGCATGATTCTGGTTATCCATCAGTATGAGGGGGTCAAAGAAGAAAAGATCAATGTGGACTGAAGTAGTTAGAGAGATGACTTCAGGACCGTCAGAAAAGGCTGGAGTAGATAAAGAGTGAGGGGGACGAACCAGGAATATGAACTCTTTGAAAGTAAGGACCTTGTCTTATTCCTTTAGTGACTACCTTGTACCTAATTGATGCTCAATACTTGCTCTCTCCTCCCAAGTGTATGCTGAATGCTGAATGCTGAATGAATTCACAGCAATCTTTCAGGCAGCCGGGTTTGAGGCCCTCTGCCGTTGCAGAGGCCTGGCATGATTAGCTGCACACAGTGTGATTGGAAAGTGTCAGAGAGAACAATATTGTTCAGCCCAAGTGAGAAAGTCAGGGGGGATTTGGAAAGCAGATTATATTGGAGTTAGGCCTTGAAGGATAAGTAAGCTTTAAGCAAGCAGAGAGATGCACGTAGTGTGGAGCTGAGGAGCAGGAGGGCTGGGAGGGAAGGGCTTTCTCCAGAGAGGGAGGTGGGACTCCCAGGATTGTTTGGGAATGGATGATAACCCTGCAAGGCTTGAGTAGAACTGGAAAAGGGGGTGCGGTGAGGCAGACTGTGAAGGGTGTTGAAGGCCATACATACAAGTTTGGACTCTACACTCTTTTTCAAAGTCTGGTCTGCTGATCACCAGTGCAGGACTGCCTTATGGTACTTTTAAAAATGCAGAGTTTCAAGCTTTACCCTAGATCTGCAGGGTGAGAGGAAGTCCAGGAAATTTGCATTTCAAATGAGCTCCATTTCTATAATACTGGAAGAGATGCTGCTGTGGACAATAGGGACCCACGAAAGTCATTATACAGCGAAGATATGCGTTTTAGGAAGACAGTTCTGAAGACTGGCCTTGTGAGTCAGTGTTCTGGTTAGAACAGAGGCAGGGAGGCCAGTTAAGTGTCTATGATCTGGGGGGCGGGGGGGTGGGGAGGGGAGGAGAAGGATAATATGTGGACTAAAAAAAATTACATGTTTATTTTCACTAACCACCAATTGAAATATATGCATTCGGTAAAAAAAAAAAAAAAAAAAAAAAACCACAGTAGTATTAGCAGGACCTGTGACTTTGTCACCAAAATGAATTATAGCTTTTTTTCATATTACATCACAGATATTGTGGATATATTATTTATGCTCATTGCTACCTCAGAATTAAGGTAGTTATTAGAACCACTACTAAATCTTGTTTTTAATGTGTTAATAATGAAGCACACAAATTATTATTTAATTTTTTAAATATTTAATGTGTACTTCCATATAATCTGCCAAAAAGGTTCATGGCATAAAACAGGTTAGGAGCTCCAGTCTGGGAGGACACATTGAAGGCTTGAACCAGAAGAGGCTATGGGAAAGGAGGCTTGGAATTCAGGAGGCATTTCAAAGGGAGAAGTAATAGGATAACATCTACTTAACTAAGTAAATATCTAATCTCAGCAAGAAGTGGAAGTAGGTATGAAGGGGAAGAAACAAGAGCAGTAGACTAATAGGAACCACTATAGGAATGGGTATCTCTGAGGGGTGAATGTTGTGTACTTGCCAAAAGACAGCTGAAGAGTCCAAGAGCACCTTGAAGCTTAATCAGGGTCTTAGTAGAGATTTACCAAGAATCAGCAGTTCTCGGAGACATATTTACCAGATGCCCAAGATGTAACTTTTGGATTCTATTCTAAATCTCTCTTTAAAAAAAAATGAGAGGCAAGCATGATGAACTTACAAATACCTTGGGAAGATAAAAAAGGACAGTGACTACCTAGATAAGATCAGCTTATTGAAGAAGACTCAGGAAGGTAAGACTTTCCTAAGGAAGACCCTAGGTAAAGAGAAAGAGACTTGTAGCCAGAATCAACATCTCCTGGCTAGGAATAAGCCACACATACATATAGGCAACAAACGGGAGCAGTAAACAGGTGTGTGCTGTCCACCTAAATGGCAAACAGGGAGGGAGATTCTCCAAAAGAAAGTGATGTTTATTCGGAAATTGCGATGGGAATACTCCTGCCATAGTAAACTATGGAGGTAAAAGAAGGGAGGTAAAAGGAGACAAAGACTCTTAACAGAAAAATGAGGAAGATTACATAATTGTTTTGAGATAATTATTTCTGGCTACAAGGATCAATAACAAGGGTGTCACCCTTCTAAGGTTGGACAGGCAATTGCTGGGCAGATGTCCTCACAGAAGTATTTTTGTGTCTGTAAGGCTGCAATGACCTTTGGACAAGGTTGCAGTTTTGTATAGTCTTTGTGATAGTGCTTGTTATCAGGCATTTGTGCATGAAAAATCCTCTCTTTATGGCCTTCTGAGCTCTATTTGTCAGGGTTTTCAGGACGTGACTCCATTTTGATTCTGACAACTCTCACAGTGCGTTACATGCATAAAATGAAGAGAGGAAATTAATAGCTGTTTAAATCACTGTAGTATGTCAATTCAATTTGTATCACTTATCCCCTCATCTATAGTAGTTATCCTCCTAAATTAAAGTATCATAAGTATAGTCATGGCCAAGTCCAGAGAGTGAGTTTGGAACCAGATCATGGGCAGCTAGCTGTATATGCAGTGCTGCTCATGGTCAGGGAGCCCCGTCACAGGTTTTGACCTGCTGCCTACAGTGGACTTACCCAATACCCACTTTTGTCAGTCTCTAATGTCTTTTGCTATCAACACACAAGGTAGAAAATGTGACTTTTATAAATTAGTAGCAAAAAGGTATTCTGAAATGAGTAAATTAATTTACAAAGAAAATAAATGGTTTTATGATAAAAAATATTTTTAATAAAATGCTACCTTCCACAATTTCTGTTGTGAAATCCAGTCAGCTCTAGTACTTTGAAAACCAATCATAACACAAGCCATTTGGCCAGTCACAACCTTTACTTTAGGAGTAGATGAAATATCTCCTTTGCTATTCTTAATAATTATGAATCGATTTCAGCTGGACACAGGAAAAATGAGCATTTTAGAGTAATCTTAGTAAAGTAATATCTGGTATTGAAAAATTTTCACTATCTTTTAATAATCAATTTAATGGGAAAGTAAGATTTGGAAGATATAGCATATTCACTGTTTGAAATATGCAATTAATTTTATGAAAAAATCTAGTAAGCCCTGCTATAACTTAAAAGCAATACTTCTACTGGAAATTTTTTTTAAAAAGAAAGAGCTCCATAAAAATAAACCTTGAATAAATGTGTTTGTTGAAATTATACAGATTACATTATTCGTTTGGTTTAGATTCATCCAATTAAAAGTGATTTATTTTGTAGATATAATATTGGTAGGGTTTTTATTATTTGCAATTACTAAAATAAACTACAAAATTTTGCCTGAAACACAAATATGATATAAGGTGGCTACTCCCAAAGTAATCATTTTCTTTCCATTTTATACTATATTTACCTCAGCTAATGAATTTTTCTATCTCTAATGCCTACTAATTTAGATATATGTTTTTCAATTAAGAATTAGGACTTCTAAAAGCCTTTCGAATAACCAGGTCACTAGCCCCTGGTCCCTAGGTCACTTTGCCCTTGGTCATTAGTCAATAATTTAGACACAGAAGTCAATTAATATTTGTGAAAGTAGTAAATGAGCTGTTCTGGTAAGGCAGCATGCATTTTATTCATGTTCTAATTTTGTTGCCTAATTTACCGCTGAATTAAAGAGTAATTAAGGTCACAGATGAAATTAAGGTTGCTAATCAGCTGACCTTAAAATAGGGAGATTATTCTGAATTATCCAGGTGGGCCCAATGTAGTCACAAGGGCTTAAAAGTGGAAGCGGAAGGAGGAAGAGGTCAGTGTGTGCTATGTGAGAAGGATTTAACCCGCCCCACTGGCTTTTAGGAAATGCTGCTGGTCTCTAGAAATTGGAAAAGGCAAGGAAACAAATTCTTCCTTAAAGGCTCTAGAAAGAAAGGAAGGCAGCCCAGCTGACCCCTTGATTTCAGCCTGGTGAAACCTGTATCAGACTTCAGAACTACAAAGCTGTAAATAAATAATAATAATAAATAAACAAAACTGTAATAACAAATTTGTGTTGTTTTAAGTCACAAAGTTTGTGATAATTGTTACACAACAGCAATGGAAAACTAATAGAGCATACATACAAGTCATTCTACAGACCATTAGGCAAAAGCCTTTTGTTTAGACTGGAAATTCAGAGGCTAAGAATGGCAGAAGGGAAGCAGAGACCAAGGAGTCATTAATTCGACTTTTTTGTTTTGTTTTGTACGTTCACGGTACCAGTTCCAGGGGTTACAATAATGGCGAAAACAACACAATCCTCATCCTCACAGAGTTTATAGTCCAGTTCACAGGCTAACTTCACATGCCCGCATTTGAACTCCTTATCTTCCGTTTCAAATCTGCTCTTCCCATGGGGTCACCACCTCAGTAAATAGCAACCCATGCTTTCAATTCCTTAGGCAAAGTTCATTGATGTCATTCTTGATCCCTTCCCTTCTCTCAGACTCTACATCCAAGTCACCACCAAATCCTATTGGCTCTACTTACAAAATACACCCAGAGTCCAATCACTTTTTCCATCCTTCCCTCACCTCCCTGATCTAAGTTCCATCATCTCTCCCACGGATTATTAAATATCTTTTAATTGGATCTCCTGCTTCAGCCCTCTCCTCGCTGCAGTCTTTTCTCAACACAGTAGTCATAGTGAGCCTCAAATTGTGAGGCAGGTCGAATAAAGTAACTGCTCAGCTCAAAACTGTCCACCTCAGGCAGGGTGAAAGCTGAGGTCTTTATACATGCCCCAGCCCTCTTGTGGTATATAATACAACTGTTCCCAACTTTATTATTCCCAGCTACTACCTCCCTTCCCTTTAAGAGAATCATACATTCCCACTTATTGCGAAGCAGGCAGAGAATTCCTCCCCTACTATTAGGATTGACTGTATGACTTGCTTGTGCCAGTGGAGTGTGAGCAGAAGGGATAATGTGCCAGTGCCAAGGAGAAGACTTAGAAAGCCATTAACTCTCTTGCTTTTTCCTCTGTCAGGAAAGCAGCCTGTGTCAAATAGGGGCTGGTCCTTCAGCCTCATCCACAGCCACAATCCATAACATGAGAAGAAACAAGTGTTTGTTGTATGTTGCTTGGGGGTCGTTTGTTACTGCAGCAAAGCTGACTAATGTACCCGCATCACCTCTCTGACCAGCTTCATCTCTAGTCTTTCCCCCTCCCTCTGCCCCAGCCATCACGACCTTCTTGTTATTTTCTTAAATGTGTCAGGCGTGCTCCTGCCTAGAACCTTTACATTTACTCTTTCCTCTACCTGGAAACACTCTTCCTCCCCCAGATACCTGCATTCCCGGCTTCTTTCTTCCTCAGGTCTTTGCTCTAATGTCACTTAGTGAAGCCTTCCCTGGTCTTCTAATATAAAATTGCCCCTCCTATGATTCCCCACCTTTTCCTACTTTATTTTTCTCCTTAGCGGTTATCACCACTTAACATACTAATTATTTTCCTCTTTTATTTGTTCATTGTCTGTCTCTGGCTCAGGACAAAGTTTTTTGCCTATTTTGTTCACTGCTGTATCCCTAACACCTAGGGTAGCATCTGGTGCATCATAGTCACTCAATACATATGGATGGAATGAATAGTTGTGGGGTTGTGTGTGCATAGGGTGAGTCTCGGTGGTGGTAAGAGTCTTTTCTAGCATTTTGGATCAAATGCAGCTGGGACAGAATATGGAGAGGGGTATGTTGATAAAGAACCTTCTGAAGAAAAGGAATAAATTCAAGATTTGAAATTATGCTAAGACTGGGAAGTGGGATGGAGATATCTGACAGTGTGAAAAGTTGGGTCAGATCCATTCATTGCAGAATATTTAAAAAGTAGAAATTCCGAAATGGTCAGAATCATAAAATGTTGATTAGATAATAAAATCAGGCTTTTCTAGGTAAAGACAATGTTTAAATCGTTTCATTTGTAATGAAACACAGCAAACAGTTATCATTGAAATCTGGGGGATAATCTAGTATAGAAGTTGAGAGTGTGACCATGGAGCCCGGCCCCACCGCCTGCTGCTCTCTGTGTCCCTTCAAGAAAGTCGCCTGACCTCTCAGGGCCTCTATTTTATCATCATAAAATTGGGATGAAAATAACAGTAATAATAAAAGGTGGTTAATCAGTATTCAGTAGTACAAGAGGGAAATTATAGTTAACAATGATTTATTGTATATGTCAAAATGGAGAAGAGAAGATAAATGTTTGAGGTGGTGGATTCCCAATTACCCTGATTTGATCATTATACATTGTATACACGTCTGAAAATATTACATGCATCCCCAAAATATGTATGATTATATATCAATAAAAAATTTGTGTGTGGTTAAGATTAAATTAAAAATACATGTAAGGTACTTAGAACTGTACCTGACATGTATTTGAAAAAAATACATGTGAAAAAATCTGAAGGGAAATGTTTATACACAAGCACACAGACACCCACACCCACACTCACACTTTGGTCAAGATTTTGTAACCAAAGAACTACGTATAAAATAAAACTCATGATATTTTGACTATGGGCTATGAAAAAATACTCAATCTGTGTTGATTTATTAAAATGAGGCAAACCAGTCTGAGATGACTGAGTTGATGATGATGAAACTTTATTTCCTTAAGTCTTCACAATCACCTCAAGAGGTAGATTTTATTATTATCCCCATTAAATATATGAATAAACTGAGACTTAGAGAAGGTAAGTAATTTGCCCAAAGTCACTCAGTAGGTAAAAAGCAGAACTTGTTTTTAAACCCTCCTGAAATCACACTCCTAACCATTTAACAAAACTGAGCAAAGATGAGCAATGAGAAGATAACAACGGTTTGATTGGTGATGACCTTGGCTAGTGTTATATACTGTCAAAATTGATGAGCAATTCCACAGAAAACTTTTGGAGACATTCTCTGACAGTGCAAATAATCCTTAGTGGTTATGTGTTCACCAAGAAAAAATTACAATTTAAACTATGTTAATTTTAAAATTATGATCATACATGCATGTTGTGGGCCTCTCTCCCAGTGGACTTTAAGCTCATTTTTGTATCTGGGATGCCTGTCGGACAGCCCAGCACAAGGTAGCACAGAGCACCTACCTGGGGTGGGAACTTTAGCGGGGGGCAGGTGAACAAGGGTCCTCTGTAGTGCTTCCATGGCAGGGCCTGTGGCTGAAACCTTGACAATTTGGCAGGTCACTGCAGTGTGCTTCAGCTGAATGGCTCCTTTAGAACAGCAGGATCTTATCAGCCAGATTTGTTGTTGTAATAAACCTTTGGTCACAGAACACCCATTCTGTAAAGATACATGTTGATTTAGCCCAGAGCAAAACTTAAAACATTCTTATGTTTACTGCATGATACTGCATAATGTTTGAAATTGTAAACCAGAATTTACTAATGATATCATCTCTTTATGCAGCCTAAGTCAGAACCATGGCCACAAAAACTCCAAAACAAGGCAAAAAGGCAACACATGGCAAAAAAAAACAAAACTTGACATTACCTGGTAGGATTGTTTCTCATTTAATGGGATTTTTTGTGGATTTAGTATTCATACGTATATTAGTAGCCAAAATGATTGTGGCTTTACATAGCAAATAAAGTGAAATATTTTTACTGTCATAAAGTCAAATGCACGCAGAATTCAATATATGGAGATTAATTCTTTTGATTCATTTCATTATAATATCAATTAAATGCCATATAATGAATGCCACAGTAAATATATCGCTAAAAGATAACTCTGTGCGAAAGACAGTTATTCAGATTTTCTCTATTTAATTATTCACAAGTTAAAGTTTTCATTGTATTTTTGTATTTATATTTTATGTTTTGAGGTTTAGTAAAAATTATAATTGTAAAAAACTATAATCAAATATATATTTGATTCAAAAATGTAAATTTGACATCATTTTGTTATATTGTAGTTAGTGAAGAAGTGGAACCAGTAAATATGGAGAGCCTGGGTAAGTGGAAATACAATTTAGAATTTATGTCCTCAGTTTTATAATATTTTAATCTGTAATAAGCAAGCAAGAATACTACAGATTGAAGTGATTAACCAAATGTACTTGGGATAAAATTACACCATGCCATTTAGAATATAAAATGAAAAATTTTAAAGAAAGAATAAAAAAATAAGAGCAGAAAAGAGAATTTCAAACTGAGAAACAGACTTGGACTAAGCAATCCCTTAAAAATCCATTATATGATTATTGAAAGACCTTTTGTAACTATAAAGTATTGTAAGCCTGCAAGTTGTTACTTCTATCAGAATAGTATTTTTCAAACTCTGGCTCTTAGGTAATATTAATCTGTACTTCATGATAAAATTCCACTAATTCAAAGACAGAGATTGACTTTTAAGCAAATGAACTAGAACTTAGACAACTAAACTAATGTTGTTCCTACTTTTAAAGGCTGTCATCTTATTCCAGCAGGACTTTTTTTGGTGGGGTGAAGGGGGAATGTTTCCCTTAGAGTTCACTTAGATGACACACTTCACTTTCAGAAACAGAAAGGAAACAGTGAGGGTGAGGAGGAAAACGCCTTGTAGGCCGCTGTGAAGATACAGGATGAAGAAGTATTGGTGGTATTTAAGCAGAGTGAAGTGATCTGACTTCTGTTTTAAAAGGGTCACTCAGGCTACAGGAACCGCAGGAGCAAGAACAGAGGCAGGGAGACTAGTCAGTAGGCTAGGGTGGCAATCCAGGGGAAAGAGGGTGGTGGCACGGGCCAGGCTACTAGAGGGGGCAGAGGCATGGAGAGGATGTCAGCTACAGGTAAGTGGTCCTGTCATTAGCACCCAAGCATAGTGCCTAGAGCAGGGTATGCTGCCGGATAGTTGTTGAATGAATGCAACATCCAGAAACTTGGGAGTCATCCTAGGTCCCTTTCTGTCCCTCGACACATCCCCACCCCCATGCAAACCATCCCAACTTCTGTCAATTTCATCTCTAATATATATCTCAAACCCGTCCGCTTGGCATTATCTCCCCAGCGGCAAACCTGCAGCCCTAGTCTGAACCTCTGCATCCCTCACTTAGGTTAGTTAGGAAGAACTAACTTAGGTTAGTTCCTAAGGCTCCTAACTGACATCACTGCTTCCCCTCAGGCTCTTTCAATCCATTTGGCACACAGCAGCCTGACCATGTCTCTTTCCTGCTTAAACTCCCCCATGGCTGTTCTTTGCCAGTGGAGACTCCTTACAGTGGTCCTGGCTCTGCCTTCCTCTCTAGCCTTGTCTCCTCCTCCTCTCCCCCAACCTATAGTCCACCAGCCTTGCTTAACACAGAACTTTCCAAATCTATTCCTGCCTCAGGGCCTTTGCTTTTGCTGCTTCTGATGTCTGAATAGATCTTCCCTAGGATCTCTTTCCTGTGACTGAGATCTAGGTTCCAATCTCACCTCCTCAGGAGGCCTTCCTTGATTACTCTGTCACCTATTACCCTGTTTAATTGCTTTCATAGCTCTGAAAATTCTGAAGTTAAAGTACAGTCAATGCTTGTCACTCGTGGAAGGTCTATAAAGTCCCTTTGAATACTGACTGTGGATGTTTTGTGTGGTCTGTTGGCTGCCAGTTGTTGGCAATTATTGCTGATTGACAACTCCAACCAGAAACAGTTCTACTAGTTTTACTGACTTCTAGATTAAGGAATGTTAGATCCTATATTAACATTGCCTTAAAAACCAATTAATATGAAAAGATCATTTCTTGTGGAAAATATCAGGCTAGTAGAATTTGAAGTGTGAGTTTAGTGGAGCCAGGTAACATAAGTCCACAGTGGTCCCCAGCCTTTTTGGCATCAGGGACCAGTTTCATGGAAGACAATTTTTCCTCGGACAGGGTTCGGGTGGGGGTGGAGGGAACAGTTTCAGGATGATTCAAGCGCATTACATTTATTGTGCAGTCAAACCTCTCTGCTAATGACAATCTGTATTTGCATTTGCTCCCCAGTGCTAGCATCACTGCCTCAGCTCCTCCTCAGATCACCAGGCATTAGATTCCCATGAGGAGCCGGCAACCTAAATCCCTCGCATGCGCAGTTTACAGATGGGTTCATGCTCCTTTGAGATTCTAATACAGCTGCTGATCTGACAGGAGGCGGATCTCAGGGGGTGATGCCAGGGATGGGGAGCAACTGTAAATACAGATGAAGCTTGATGAAGCTTTGCTTACTTGTCCACTGCTCACCTCCTGCTGTGCGGCCAGTTCCTAACAGGCCACCGACTTGGGGGTGGGTGGTTGAGCACCGCAGACAGGACACAATCTTTGTCTGTGTCTTTCCAGTTTCTTGGTTGGCAGAAAGCTTTCTGGTCTTTCTCAATGCCTGTTTATAAAGGATGGCCGCCTCCTTTCTGGTACTAGTGCAGTATGAGTCTCACAGTTCCACCTAGTGGTTTTCTAAGGCAGAACTACAGAACTTTTATTATGCAGTCGACACTATACAAAAGGACAGTATGTTTTCAAAGGATTACTAGTATTGAATCAAGTTGACAGTCATTTATTGAGCATCTCATATGTGCCAGGAGTTATGGTTAATATTTTGAGGGAAATAAAAATGGGGAGTTTGTCCCTAATTCATGAACAACTTGAATTCCAAATGTTACACAAACTGCAATTTTCAATATATGAATATTTCTGCATATAATCAGTGTTATGCACACTGTCATTAAACCCCCCAAATTACCTGAATACCATAAAGCCACTGGAGTGGGGGGAAATCTTTTCAGGGGGAGGCCCCTGCACTTCGCCCCTTGCTGGCGCATCGGTTGAGCAGTTGGAGGGAGAATGGCGGGCGCGATGTCCAGGTGTGTGGGAGCTGGAAAAGAGGGGAATAGGCCCTGGGACCCCGGGAGTGCTGAGCTGGGGAGAGAGTTCTGGGGTAGACGAAGCTAAGACTGGTGTGGCTGAAAGTGACGGTGGTGAGGGTAAGAAAATGGGAAGAAGACAAGAGAGGAGTTGGCAGGAGGCAAAATGCTCCCTTGCCCTCTTGCAGCCACTATCCCAGGGCATGGTGCTGCAGAGGACTGGCCTATGGGCCGGGGGGGGGGGGGGGGGGGGGGGGGGGGGGGGGGGGGGGGGGGGGGGGGGGGGGGGGGGGGGGGGGGGGGGGGGGGGGGGGGGGGGGGGGGGGGGGGGGGGGGGGGGGCGGGGACTGGAAGAACAGGGATGGAAGCCTCTTGAACCTCTCCTCCCTCCGCTTCTGAGGGTAATACTGCGACTGGTAAACCAGAGGTGAAAAATGGGATTCCCCACCCACCTTCCTTCCTGTGTCCAAGGGTACATTAATACAAGTCCAAGGGTTATTAATGCAACCTAATTGAGAAATCGGTAATTGAAAAACGTGAAGAATTGAGTAGCAATAAGTTTGACTGTATAAAGCAGGAGCGCTAAAGAGCAGAAGTCCCTATAAAGGGGTCAAGGGAAGGTTTCTTCACAATGGGAGACTATTGAGCAAATCAGTGTCTCTCTTTCCTACCTCCATGTAGGAAAAGTTGCATGAAAGTAGGAAAACTTGAAGGGAGGGGAATAGCTGATGGAGCCAAGGTGGCGGGGGAGGGCGGAGAGGGGCCAAGCAGGTCCTCTGAGCTTGGGGAAGGGCAGCAAGGCGGTGCCCGTGTTGAGCAGGGTGGGCAGGGGCTGCATGACCTGGGCCATTCTGTGCTATTCAGACCCTATTTTCCCTGTGAAGCAGGAAGCCAGTTACCTGGTGACAGAGAGCAGCAGGTGAGAAGGTGAAGCTGGGGACGTTTTAGGAAAGCAAAACGAGCTGAAAAGAACCTAAAAAGTGGATCATACCTTCAGACCAATAATTCCACTTTTAAAATCTATCCCAAGAAAATCATTTGAAATGTGATAAAAATTTATAAACTAGATACTTGTTTGTAGAATTATTTACAATAATTAGAAACAAATGAGAAGAAAATCAGAATACATATCAACAAGAGAATGGTTTAAAATTATGCTACAGATCTAAATTAATTTAAAATGATTTTTCAGAAATATTATTCAATGTCATGGTAAAATACTTGTGACATAACAGTGGATATTAAAAGCAGGATTTAGGATTTCATATAAGGTATATAGGGAGTGACTAGAAGAAAATAGAGCAAAATATTAATAGAGATTCTTTTTTTCCTGAGGGATAGTATTATGGGCCATAGTTTTCCTCTTTTTTCTTCTTTTGACATTTTTATAATAGATATATTTACTTTAAATATAAGAACAATAACTTTAAAGTCTCAAAATTTGAACCAAGAGTATTATTAAAAACAAGCAATTGCATATTTCCTATTGCTAATTTGCAAGTAGTCATATTTAATGTCCAAATTCTACTTTGTCTTTCCCAGGTCATCCAGAAATTTATCCTTTAGTATTAACTACTAAGACCCAAGAAATATTTAACTGCCGAGTAGAGGAAGATGTCACAGATGAACAACCTTACAAGCTTATCAATAAAGAAACTATTTTTGAGGACTTTAAGAACAGAGGTGCAATATCTGATTTTTACCCAGTCAAAAAAATTATCCAGGTAAGTACAATATCCCTCTTTATTTTTCAGTCATACCTCAAGAAGTTCCTGGTACAGAATAACACAAGTTGGAAAGATTGTTGAGTTCAAAGCTGGCATTCCCCATTACTTTGGGCAAATGCTCACTGGCCCACGCCTCCCTGGGCATTCTGTTTGATGATCCTCTGTGAAAAGGAAAGTTCGTCAGTGACGGGTTATTTCATCCCACACCCAGAAAAGCTCATCCTTGCCCAATTTTAACTAGAATAGGAAACTACCCTTATTTTCTCATATTGGTTTAATTGTTTAATTCATAATCTAAGCAT
The DNA here is from genome assembly GCA_004363605.1 of Indri indri. Taxonomy (NCBI): domain Eukaryota; kingdom Metazoa; phylum Chordata; class Mammalia; order Primates; family Indriidae; genus Indri; species Indri indri. The sequence continues at coordinate 9,469 of RJWJ010001626.1, read as the reverse complement.
GCTGCAGAGCACAACACCAAATAAAAATAATGCTTGTAGCCAGTGTGGTGGCTCATGCCTGTAATCCTAGGACTCTGGGAGGCCGAGCCAAAAGGATCCCTTTAGGTCGGAAGACCAGCCTGAGCAAGAGTGAGACACCATCTCTACTAAAAATAGCAAATATTAGCTGGGTATGGTGGTACACACCTGTAGTCCCAGCTACTCAGGAGGCTGAGGCAGGAGGATCGCTTGAGCCCAAGAGTTTGAGGTTGCTGTGAGCTAGGCTGATGGCATGGCACTCTAGCCCAGGCGACAGAATGAGACTCTGTCTCAAAAAGGAAAAAAAAAGCTTCTCTTTTCCTGTTAGAAATGATATTGCATGGTAAATTTCCCTGGACTCATTGTGTTTTTAAGAGCTTTTTTAGGTTAATAAAATAATTTTGCAATTTGGGGTTATCAGCCATAGATTAGCACAAAGGTTATCTTTTATGATTGGTTGTTTAGAGAAATATCAAGTTTGTGTCAGCATCTAAATAAACCGAATGACCATTGAACATTAACCATCTCTTTTGATTACATTCATGTAGGAATATCCTGGAGATGAGCTCCTGCTTGTTTATGACAAAGACTTCAAATATGGACTGAACTTTTATCTTATTGGAACTGAAGAGGGCAAGGAAAACTATTTAAATGTAAGCCCTTGCTATTTGTTTATTATCAGAAGGAAGCAGTACCTTGGGGATCCCTCCCTACGCGTAACGATAATTATTGATTTGTTTAGCTCTGTTTCCCTGGGACCCAGATCAGGTTCTGGCACCTAGAATAGGTGACCAGTAAGTTGGGGAAGAACTAACTCAAGCATCTCAGGGTAGCAGACGCTCTGCTTGTTTGCTCTTCCATCCTTGACCCAACAAGAAAGGAAACAGCAACCTGGAGTACTATTGCTCTCAGCCACTGCCTGGCCCGTTTTCCAGGCTCTCTCCTTGCCATCTCCATGACCTTGGGTAAGTTACAGAGCTTCTTGTCTGTAAAATGGTGGCACCAATAATGAGGATTAAATGGACTCGTACAGGCAAAGCCCTTTGTTCAAGGTGAGCAAGAAAAGTGACAGATGTATGAGATTTGCCTTCTGATCTTGCTTTGGGAGGTTTGGTTAAATTGTTTGAGGGTGACGCAGGGGTTTGTGTGGTTGTCCAAAAAGCAAGAAGAATAAAGGAAAGCCATAGAATTAAAAAATATTTGACAATTTTTAATTAAAAATAATCTTTTACTTAGCTTTAACATTTTCAATTTTATTTTTATGGCTGCTTTTCTGTTTAGTTTTTTTATTATAGTGAAATATTTTAAATGTATAGAAAAATACAGAGAGTAGTGTAACAAATATCCACACAGTCACCACCCAGAATCAGTAAATGTTAATATTTTGCATGTGTACTTCAAAACTTTTTTTAAAAAAGAAATAAATATTACAGATAATGTTTTACTCCTTCTTGTAGCCTCCCTGATTCCATTTTCTTCACTCTTTCCTGTAAGGAACAATTATTCTAAAATTAATATATACCTTTCTTGCCTGTGATTTTATACTTTTAGTATATATGTATGTTCCACAAATAATGTATTTTAGTGTTTATTAATTTAAAATTCACATAGAAATTATATGTACAAATCATACGGCAACTTTTGTTTTTCACCGAATTATTAAATTTTAAGATCTATAAATATTGGTACGTTTAGATACTATATATATGTAGATCAAGTTTGTTCATTATAACTGCTCTGTGGGATTTTATTTTATGATTGTACCACACTGTCATCAATCCATTCCCCTATCGGTACTCATTTGTTTGTTCATTTTTTCACCATTACAAATAAAGTAGCAGTGAATATATACATATGTTTTTTCTTGTCTCCCATCTTTTTCTCTTTTCATCTTCTTTCTGTATCCTTGACGTCTCTTTCTTTCTCATTTTCTCTAGTTTTTTTTTTTTGCTTTGTTTCCTGCTCATAATTCAAAAGCATGAAGCAACAAAGATAAACAGTAAGAAATTACTTAATTTTTATAAAAGTAAAGTTTATTACAAAATATATACATGTAGCTATAACCTAAATTTGGCCATATATTTTATAATACTGTTTATTTTACTCTAGCCTCCAGAAGTACCAGAAGAGCAGGAAGAACACAAAGAACATGTTTCTGAAGAAGTGTATGTTTATAAACCACCTGTCTCTAAACCATGGGTTTCTTTGGGCAGTGAAAAAGAAATTGAGGAAGAATCAGTTAAGGAATACACAAAGCAGGTCAGAGGTTTAAATATGATCTCCAGTCACTATTACCTGTCTGTAGCTGAACATTTATTCCTGAGGGATTTGTAATATTTGCTATATTTGCTATGGGCACGTGGTTTTTTGTTTTGTTTTGTTTTGACAGAAGAATGGTCATCGTCTTATGGGGATGTTATGGGTTGAATTGTGTCCCCCAAATAAGATATGTTGAAGTGCTAATTTCTAGTAACTCAGAATGTGATCCTATTTGGAAATAGATCATTGCAGATGTAATTAGTTAAGATGAGGTCATACTGGAATAAGGTGGGCCCCTTATCTGATATGACTGGTGTCCTTGTAAGAAGATAGCCATGTGATGACACGGAGACACAGGGACAATATCATGTGAAGAAGGAGGCAGAGACTGGAGGAATATATCTATAAGCCAGAGAACACCGGGGATTGCTGGCTGTTACCAAAAGCTAGGAGAGAAATAAGGAACAGATTCTCCCTCAGAGCCCTCAGAAGGAACCAACCTGCTAATACCTTGATTTCAAACTTCTAGCCTCCACAACTGTAAGAGAATAAATTCCTATTGTTTTAAGCCACCCAGCTGGTGGTACTTGGTTACAGCAGCCCTAGGAAACTATTAATAATACAGTGGCATTCCCTCCCAGAGCAACTCCTGCGTGGAGGATTTGTGTATGAGAGATTTATCATGAAAGTGCCCCACAAGAGATGAAAAGCAGCAGGACAGGGACATGGAGGAAGCCCTGCAAGAATGCAACCTCAGGTAAAAGTCTGGCAGAGGGAAGTCTTCAGCCTGAACCTGTAGAGCAACTCTGGAGTGTAAACTGCACCTCAGAGTTGTCCCAAACAGAAGCCAAGGAAATGGGTTTAGATATGCCTCTTACCAGTCCACCATTGGTCAAGATGTAGACTGCCAGTCACTTCCTGTTCTTTGTACCTGTGAGCAAAGTGGTCCCTATACCCTTAGAGCAGTCCTCCAAACAGCACACCAGGTGCAACCCATGGGCATGGAAAACACAAGGAGCAGGAGGGGCACACAGAAAGCCTACGGAAGGATCTGGGAGGATCTAGGCACAGCACCAGGGTTATCCACCACACATCCATTCTTCTCCAGGTACTTCATTATGTTACCTTTACTGTTTACATGTGTTGCAGATTAAATATATGATTTCTCGAAAACGAAGTAAATTTGGTGCACCAATTAAGTTCAGTGACCAGAATGCTTCCAATGTAAAAGATGCCTATATTGAATGTACAGCCTACCCAGATAAAAATTTTACCGTTAAACAACTGGAGAAAGACGTCAGCATGCAAGTGGTCCCCCAAATCAAGGACGTGAGTACGCAGACAAGATGGTAAGTATGTGATAGGGTCTGTGTATTTTTATAGCCAATTACAGTAAAATCTAGCAACTTCGATGATTCTTTGGAGAGATCTTTATAATAAATAGCAATGGATTAACAATGATGACACATAGATCTCCACAGAGTAATTCAATTCAGGAAGATCTAATTATATTCAACAATACCTTTAAAGATCATAACAGGAAAATGAGATACAAGTATACAGGACTGTAAAGACTAGGAAGTGGGAAAATGAGTGATGCTGTTAATAATTACAGTGCTGGGCATCTCTCACCTGGCATATTACCATTGCCTCCCAACTGCTCTATTCTACCACCTAAGTCATCATTCTTACACCTCAGATCAGATCATATTACTTCATTGGCTAGGTTTCTTGTTTGTCTTCCATCACTTACAGAAGTACATCCATCCAGAGCCCTTAGGGTGGCATATAAGCTCCTTCCTCCATGACAGGCACTGCCCCTCCAGCCTTGTCACCCCCATTCCTAAATAAGCCCTTTGTGCTCCAGCCCTGGGAGCTGCTTCCGGTTCCCAGAATACCTGCTGTTCCTCTGCATAGTATGCCCTACACCCTCGTCCACCTGGGGAGGCCCTCTTTACTAACACCCAGTTCAGTGCCCCTTCCTCTGTGATCTGGAAATATCAGGTGGAGTTGATCACTTCCTCCTCTGGGTCCCAGCTAGAGCTTAGAGGTACTTTTGTGATCAGACTGATGATCCATGTTGTACTCATTTGTTTACTTGTCTGTCTGCCTTCGATCTGCAGCACTTTGAGGGTACAAACCATATGAATTTCACGTGGCAAACTCTTAATTAAAATGTAGCCAGTGGATGAATGAGCTGATGTGAAGTGGATTGCCAAGGGAATGCTTTGTGGACTCAAGCTAGCTAGGCTTTGTATGTTGTATAAATTTGAAGACATATTTGGCTAAACTTTGCATTTTTTAAAGATTTTTTAAAACTTTTTATTTTGAAATAACTTTAGGTTTATAGAAGAAAAACCATGGATTTGGAATATGATTTGGAGACATGGAAAACAGGAAAAAGGCCCAGTTTTTTAAATGACCGGAACAATGCAAAGGGGTGGGAAGAACGGTGTTTGTGTAGGAGTACGAGGAGACCAGCCTAGGTAGGAGGGAGGAAGTAGCAGAGATAGACATAGAGCTGGGTCCTCTGTGGCAGATAGTAGGGAACTTTGGCAAGTCCTGAAGCAAGGAAGAGCCAGGATGATAGGGCCATCAAAATAAAGATGAGCCAGGCAGTATGGATGGGAGGGCAGGGAAGGAAAAGCCTGGAGCTGGAGAGACTGGCCAAGTAGGAGCCTGTTGTAATGAAACCAGCTAAAATGTGACCAACGTCTAAAGTAAGGTGGTGGCATTAAACAAAGGGTAGAAAGGAGACATGTATAAATACAAAAAGTGTTATGAATCCTATCATTAAAACAAACAAAAACCAACTTTCTTTAGCCCTCCAGCTGTTTCCTAATATTTCTCCTTTTCTTTACAACAAAATTCCTCACAGCAGCTGCCCACACTCTCTAGTTCCACATTCTCCTCTCCATCTGTCTTGAGCCCCTCCAGACAGTCCTAACAAGCTCACTAAAGACCCCCAGCAGTCTGACTGCCCAATCCAGTGGTCAATTTTCAGACCTTCTCAGCAGAATTCAACATGGTTGACTATTTCTCCTTGAAACGCTATTTCCACTTAATGGACAATGCTTGTTGTTCCCCTCCTAACTCACTGGCAGCTCCTTCTCACTTGCTTTTACTGGATCCTACTCTTCCCAATTTCTGAACATTAGAGGACCCCAAGCCTAGTTCCTTTTGATCTTTTCTCTAACTGTACTAATCCCTGGGTGAATGTATCCAGTCCTGTGGTATTACCTACCATCTGTTTGCTAATGACTTCCAAACCTGCACTCAACCTCAGTCTCTCCCCTGAACTCCACATTCATGTATTCATCTGCTTACTTGGATGGCTAATAGGTGTCTCAAATTTAACATGCCCAACAGCAAACTTTTGATTTTCCACTTTCAAACCTGCAACTTCCTAAATCTTCCTCATCTCAGTAAATGGTAATGATATTCTTCTAAGTACTCAGACCAAAGACCTTGGATTTTGTTGAGTCTATCTCCAAAATATATCTACTGCACTCTCCTTGGATTAAGCCATGATCACCTCTTGCCTGGATTCTTGTAATTCCTTCCAATTGGGTTTCCTTTATTCGTCCTTCCTCTCCTACATTCTGTTCTACATAGAAGAGCCAGAAGTGTTTCAGATCGTGTCACTGATCAAAACCCTCCAATGGCCTCCCATCCTGAAGGAACCTACAAGGCTTCATATGATCTGGATCCCTTTGCCCCTCTGCCCTCATTTCCCACAGTTCCCCTGGCTCATCTCTTCCAGCCACACTGGCTTCCTTGTTCCTTAAATTCACCAAGCATACTCACACCTGATGTGTTTGTGCTTACAGTTCCTTTACATAGAATGCTCTTCCTCAGGTATCTTTTATGGCTCATTCCCTCCTTTATTCAGATCTCTGCTCAAATGAGGCATTCTCTGACACTCCTGATAAAAGCAGCAACTCCCATTACTATGTATCTACTTACTCTATTTTTCTTCAGGGTGCTGTCTTCGCTCGATACGTATTTTTCATTGTCTCTCTTCTGTCCCCTGCCTTTAGAATTTAAACCCCATGAGACAGGAAGTTTGTGTATTTTGTTTATTAATGATGAATCTGGGTGAAGGGTTCCTTGTACCCTTCTTACAACTTTTCTATAAGTTTGAAATGATTTCTAAACAAAACTTTTACAAAATGAGAACTTTTTTATTGTGTTGGAAGGAAATACATGTAAACTTTGAATGGTGGTCAATATCAATTGTCTAAAATAAAGAAAAATTCAATGTAGTGAATGTAAATATAAAATAATATTCTAATAACGTTGTCACAGAGACAAACTTTTGACCTGTCATGACCTGTATTTGCTTTTCTTTGACCTAATTTTGGGTATTGAATTTTCTTTTACTATATTAGGACATATCCCAAAAATGCTACTACACAATATTATCCAAGAGAATTCTCAGAAGAGGAAAAAGAGACACTCAAACAATCAAAGCCTTTGGTTGATTTTCTTAACAATGTGTCTGTAAGGTAAAAAAACTGTCTATTAAATTTTAAAGTAAAACATAAAATGTATATATTTACTTATAAGAATAGGTCTTTAATAAACAATTCCATATATGATATGATGTCTAGGTGGAAAGTGAGCAGTTATCAGATATGCATGAACATGTGACACATTGTACAGATTCTCAGTATTTCTTTCCTTTCTATTGCTAAGCATCATCTTAGACGTCCCAAGGTAGGGCCACACCAAACACTGTGAACAGTTACGTGTATGAGAATATTTTTCTACTTGCAAATTAACAATTGTTTATATGTACCATGGTTACTTTTCTGGAAGTCTTTTTCTCCATTCCTCACTCCCCCTCTTATCTTCATTGACTTTCATAGGATAGTGAGGATGAGGATGCTGTGGATGTTAAGGATGTTCATTATGATGGCAGGTATTTGTAAAAATATCTTTGTAAATGAGAACCTGAATTCAATTCAGCTGTACTTTTTGGATATTTCACCCTTATCACTAACTCCTGTGTTACTGCCACTCTTACTGTCTCTGAAAGAAAGATGTCTTCAAAACTCCCCCTACACTGGTCCTAGAACCCTGAGCAGAGCCTTGGAGCTTCTACACCAGAGAAAGAGCTTGACAAGGTCTCATCAAGCTGATATCAGACTTCAGAGAAGTGCAAACAATGGTAGACAAGTCTGCCAATTGTACTCAATAAGTTTGTTTCCATTTATTTCCAAAATTAAAAATTTGGTCAAGTTGGTATACAGCCCAAGTTAAGCTCTTTTATTTTTATTTTTAAGAAAACATCAATTAGTTCTTTCAGGCTGGATTAAATGTCCTGAAAATTCCAACGGCTCTCAAAAGTTGTTACCTATACCTAGGGAGAATCTAGTTCAAAAATTCATTTAATAATTCAGAAAGTACATTAACTATTTGCACCCACTCACAGGAAGCGTGCTATAATTTTTCTTATATGGACAATGAGAAAGAAATAAGAAAATCTAAGGTTTCTTTTCCTTCATTTCAAAATTAAGTAGTCATTAAAATTTTTCCTGGAAGAACATTAAAAATGAGAAGTCTATTTTCATATGATTAATGTCTAGGGAAAACTAGACCTTGAGAAAATAAAAATATTAAAAATGTTCAAAGTAAATGGCTATAGTCAATTCTCAATTGTCTACGTTGCATATTACCTTTAGACCTGGGCTTTTATTCTTTTCTCTCAATTGCCATGCTTATATGGAAAGGAATAGTGTACAGCTTTATAATTCCCTCCCTGAGATGTGGGAAGGAAAATCTATAAGAAGAAAAGATAGAAAAACTAGCCAGGTGTGGTGGCACACACCCATAGTCCCAGCTACTCGGAGGCTGAGGCAGGAGGATCACTTGAGCCCAGAGGTTTGAGGTTTCCGTGAGCTACTGCACTTTAGCCTGGGCAATAGAGTGAGGCCCTGTCTCAAAAAAAGAAGAAGAAAAAGGAAAATTGGCACCATAATTATAATAGCCTTGGCCAGGAGTAAACAATAAACCCACATTTATATCACTGCCATACTTCCAACTTTAAAACTGTTTAAGGTTTATTTAATATTTTCAAATTAATATAAGCTTGATTTTGTTCTGTAATAAAGCCCTTTCAGAAATGAGTTATTTCTTTCTCATAGAATGTTATCTAAAACAAACCTCAGGGAAGTACTATTTGTGAAAGAAGGCAATGATGTGAGAGAGGAGAGGAAGACTTCAAGGGGATTCACAAAGCAACTAAGGAACTTTTATTCTGGGGTTAAGACAATGATACTCATATAGGCTTGACCTCAGACAACAGGCTTTATCTTCACTCATTACTCTGAGGAGCCACATGGTTCCTGGAAGTCAAGAAACCGCAAACTGGAGGAAAGGTGCTGTCTTCATTTCTTCTTTGTGAATTACCTCCCCGTTCTGGCTGAGAGGGAAGAATCGAGAAACCAGAACAAAGCTCATGTATTTAACTTGTCTCTTGAGAATTCCTTTCTCAATCAGGCTGAAACCGAAAGAAATAAGATTTTGAAAGTGCTAACTAATGCTTCTACTTGAAACTGAATTTAAACCTTCTGGTCCAGGGTGTGAACATACCCTACACAGAGTTATTCGAAGTTTAAGGTGCTTAGGAACCACCTGGGGATTTTGTTAAAATGCAGGTTCTGACTCAGTGGGTCTGGAGTGGAGCCCGTGACTCTGCATTTCTGACCAGCTCCAGGTCACGCTGCTGCTGCTGGTCTGTAAACCACAGTTTCAGTAGCAAGGCACTAGGAAATGCTTCTATCAATATTTTGAAAGATGAAGTACAAGAAGAATTTAACCAAGAGAGTATTCAATTAAGCAGTGACTCGTAGGGTTAATGATTAATGAGGCATCAAGTAGTACCCTTCTTTACATTTTAGGAGTATCTATTATGATATTTAGTGTTTACAATTTTCTAAATAAATAGATTTTATTTTAAGAAATTAGTAACTGAGGCCGGGCGCGGTGGCTCACGCCTGTAATCCTAGCACTCTGGGAGGCCGAGGTGGGCGGATTGTCCTGAGCTCAGGAGTTCGAGACCAGCCTGAGCAAGAGCGAGACCCCGTCTCTACCAAAAATAGAAAGAAATTAATTGGACAGCTAAAAATATATATAGAAAAAAAAAATTAGCCGGGCATGGTGGCGCATGCCTGTAGTCCCAGCTACT